>QYTT01076882.1:0-21962 GCA_006980735.1 Dasypogon diadema | reverse complement strand
TTTGATTATGTTCCATTTAAATGTTATCTCAATAATTTTGTTCCATGACTTTCGGGATAAAACTTGTTGGGCTAAAATGTGCTGGCCCCTAATACGTGCACAAATTTGATTGTGCTCCAAAGTCAGGGAACGCATTTGGGTCATTTTGTGCAAAACGAGAAGAGCTGAAAAGTGACAAATTGATAGAAAACAAATTATATTGCCCACGGGTATATAATTTTGCTCTGATAAAATTCTTGTGCTAAAACTTGCGAAAGGGGTAGCTGTAATGTCAGAAAATTTCCCCGCTTTTTGGGCACAAAAAAGTGTCATGAGACGTGTTTGGGCAAGTTTGGTATAATGCATTGTGATGCATTTGTGGTGACGGAACGGACATAATGTGTTAAAAAAGAGGTGTGCATTTTTACTTTTGGGTAAGGAAACGTGGGTAAAAGTGGTTTTCCAAGTGGAGGGGCTGAACAGGAAAAAGTTACCAAACACTTCTTGGGTAAATTGATGAGAACAGAAAAATTGTCAAAAATCAATTTGCACTGTACCACTTGCTATTATAATTTTCTTTATTAATGCAAAATTAGTACATTAATAGAATAATTTTAAACTTCACACGAAGCGAATCAAACTTATTTAACTTAAACGACGCAAAACATGAAATCAGCTGAGAGTTTTGTCCACACTCTTGGCCGTGGGTAAATAGGCTTTGGGTGGGAGGGCAAATGTAGCGAGCTGTCCAATTTCCCAAACTCCAGCAGTTAACAGACGCAGTGTGGACGAAAATGTTCACTTTCGTTTAAAAACTTTTGAGTAAACAGACAGACCTAAGATATGTACCTACTTTACATAGCGTCTCTAAAGTTAGACCATTGCTGGTATTAGGCCCGATGCACACGAGCGACATTCTGTCGCGCGACACTCTGCGACATTTCTTCATGCAGTTCGTAGAGTTACGTTTTTAAAATTTCAATTTAACATATCAATTTAATATCTGCTTAATATCTCAATTTAATTTATCCCAGTTTAAACACATTATCCTATTGCCGGCACGAACAAATGCTGCAGAGTGCCGCGCGGCAGAATGCCGCTCGAGTGCATCGAGCCCTAGACCTCGAAGCGTAAAGAGAAACACAAGTATAGCCTGGCAGTGTTTGAGCGAAGAATCCTGTTAATAATACTAATTTTTTCATAACAATAATATGTTTAACAAACACCATACAAATAATGATAAATAATTTAATCATTCAAACCGGTTGTTCTTTAAACTTCCTAAAATTGTTGAATTGCTATCGTTTTTTTAACGGCTTCCGACTTCCCGCAGGCTCTTGAAACAACTCAAACTTCATGGCCCAGTGTTCCCACTATCAGGTAGATATTCTGTACAGAAAGATATAACCTCCGTAGTACTATTCGATTCAGTTTTTTATTAGATTGTTGTCTCGATCTAGTTTTCGTGCTCGTATATATTTATTTTCGCTAATTCACCCTTAAGTTTTGTCACACTAATTTGAGTTTCTAAGTAAAAATTTCACTTGATGAAGCTTTACAGCTTAGGACGGTTATTCACTTGAAAATGCACTAATGGAGTCCTAATTAGAAAAAATATGAGTATGAAAGATTCTATGATGTTCTTGTTCCTTTTTTCTATGGAACATTATTATTTTGATAAGTATATTTTTAATTACAAGGAAAAAATAGTACTGAGAGGTGAATAGGACATAATAAGTTCCTCTTTCTTCTGTAGAGTAGTAATTTAAAAGTGATTCGTAATAAACGTTTATTTTTTCGTTGAATCAGTTGTAGAGCTCGCAAAACAGCGATTTGATTAAAAATTGCATTATTTGCGCCATTTTATGAAAATATTCAAATTTTAAAACTAGATCGCCTTATCTTTAATTTTTACTTTCTTGTTCTCCACCGTCTTTTTTTTTACTTTCCTATTCGGTGATCAACTCCCGCCTCGGTAAATTTACAGGTGGAGGCCTTCCTCAATAGCGTTTCATTAAATGTAATAAATTAATCTTTTCGAAGAAGTTCCGCTAAAGGTATTTCATCATCTGAAGACCAACAACTTTGATTTTAAACATAATTTATACCAAGCAAATTTTGTCAAGACTGTCCTCAACACCAGATCGTGAAATCATATTTCATGTTATTACAAGCACTTGCTAAATATTCCTTTTATCCTTTTCAAAATTTTAGATTATGTGGGTGGAGATTCTCACCCATTAGCTGAATAATTGCAGTACAATTTGCGGGGAAAAATTACTTGAATATTCACAATTCATTTCCACCACCAATGACTGCTGTCATTGTGTACTAGAAGTAATACCATCGACCAAGTAATAATACTAAGACTTGTCAACTCCCTTTTCGAGAAAAAGCATTCACTACCTGTGTGAAGAGCTGGCTAGTGTTTCTGTTATTATTTGGTTGATGGTAATGCCTTCAAAGGCAGTTCATTCTTTGCCAAGTATGATTTCACTTGATCTTGAGGAGGGATCGAGATATCGATTCAACAAAATAGATTGTTCCGTAGTGGAACCAAACATTTAGAATAAATCATTTTATACTCGGAAGAAAGATATCAGTCCAGAACGAAATATTTTTCACTCTAATTTTTTTATATCGCTTCAGATTTTTATTATGAACCGTACTACACTTTTCTGCATCTTTACACAATTGTTCTTGTTGCCCCAAGTAGAAATGCTTAAGAATAATTCAGATAACAGTCTTCCAAAAACACAAAAAACGAAGCCGTTTCAAGAGGCATACTACATGTCAAATTTCCTATAATACAGATCAAGCTTCGATTTGATCGACATTCCATTAAGGGTCTTTACTAGTCAAAAAAGGTTTCATCAGCGCCTATATCTTTCCTAAATTCATAATGTCGTGGGAGGTACATACTGATTGAATAAGGCAAACATTATTGCTGCTTCAAATTGTGTGAATGTTGAATATTGCTCCAAATGGCAATTTTAGTCCAAATAATATCTTTAAAGTTAACAAAGATTGCCAAAAGCAGCATTTCGCGAACACAACAGATTTAAATTAGTGAGAATAATGTCTTTACTAAAGTTGGGTAATGTACACATTAACATTATCCGATACCTTTATCAAAATATTCGAAAGGAGTACGACTAAAAAGTTCATTGGGACAGAATTTGATTAGTCAAATTATGCCACAAAACAGTTGTATCAGGGGTATATTTAATGAACGAGTTTTGACGTGAGGAGACCTTCCCCCGATTTTAATATTGTCGAGACCTTTGTAATACAAGTTTAATCACTCCTTCAAAATTTCGTTTTCATTCTGCCCAGAATTAATATCCCTCTATCAAACCTTAGGGGCATATTCTTCAGGACTTCGTTATGACTAGGGTCGTTACTCTGAATAAATTTAAGGCCTTCGGCAAGTCTTCTCCTTAACCATTAAATATGTGTTACATTTGGAGTTATTCCTTTGTCTCTCCTAATATCAACACCGGAGCGCCACTAAGTTCGGTTCTCTCATTCACTTTTTCTAATATTTGCTGATATTGTCCTGAATCAGTGTGAGCTACTGTTGCAATTCTGTTAATATTAACATATTGCACATTGTCGCTAAACAAAAATTTTTCTAAAATACTGACTAAGAGTAGAATTAATCATATTATCTTTAATGAATCTTAAGCCCAATGTTGTCTACTTTCTTTAAAACCTGTCCTAAATTCTATCCAAACTCTTTTCGTTAAGAGTGTGATGTAACAATTTTCCGTGGGTATTCATATATCCAACGATTTTATCCGGAGTAATCTCATTTTTATTTTAAAAAATGCGGTAAAATACTTTCTGTTCTAATAATCATGTATTAGAAGAAAACAACAATTTAATTTTCATTTTTGTACAGCAATAGGACGCACCATGTGGACAAAGGTTCATTAAGGATGAGTAAGGGCCGTATTCATTAAACGATATTAGACTAGCTCGATCTTAATTCGTGTTGCTCTCTTTTACAGTTACAACTTTAAAATCAAGAGGCCCAGTCTCTAATATTTCCTGATGAATATAGCTCTTGATAAAATAGATATCAATGCTAAACTTAATAATGTCACCTGTACTTTCCCTTTTTACTTAGCGGCTAATTCTAAGATTTGTTATTGTCTCTCTTTAGATGTGACATGAGGAAGAAAAAAAGAATTCGTTTTTAATATCAAAGAATAATTTAAAGAAAGGTGGAGTGACAGTTTTGTAAAAAATACGCATTTAGCATTTGTGATATTTGTATTGTATTTATATAAATTTATCAAAGGGCGGAAATCGTGGATAGAATTGCCGTTGATATAGCTACAACAACAGTTTTCTGTGATTTCTTACAAATATCTTGTAATTTTCTTGATCAAAAGAATAATCTGTATATGTTTTTTTATTAGCTTATATTTTTCTTCTGCAGAAAACTCGAAAATTGCTATAATTTCAACTTGTCCTTGATTTTGAATTCATTACCGCTGCCCTTAAAACAGAAACAACAAAAACGTAAGAAATTTTAGATACAATACAAATGCATGTATATAATATGAATAGCTTATGTATGACATTGCAAGAATTGATATTTTAAAGTACTTTTACACCTGGCTTCTTAACCTGGACTCGTGGCCATACTCAAAACCGGTTTTATAGGCAAAAAAAGAAAAATAGGATATCGCTCTAGATTTCTAGATACCTTCGTCCTACAGAAGTGTAACCCAATCAGCCAGCGCACACTTTGTTGTCACTACTGAGGGAAAACCGGATAACAACATAAAATGCATCAAGAAAAGAGATGCTAAGTGTACTTTTGATTTTCTGGGAAAACCGGTTTTATGATTTGTGCATGACAACAAAGTGTACGCTGGCGGAATGGCACACTTAATGTAGGTAATTAAAATATGTGGTTGGTCACAGATACTTTTCGAGGAAATAAGGACATCTTGCTTCTAAACTTTGACAACCAGTGTAAAAATAGCTTCTCCTTACCTGTTCTGAAAACATCCATTAATGAAACCAGGTATAAAGCCATAAAAAGTAAATTTTCATGATAATAACAGTTATCTTTATGTTCCCTTTCATACTATATATAATTTACGCTGTAGTCATTAGAAAAGAATAAGCACAACCACTTCATATTAAATTTGTTTGTCAAGAAGAGAGGACTCAATAAGAAACTATTTTTTTTTGGTTGTGACAAAACTCTGTAAGCATTTGTTTTTATTTCAATCGGTGTTAAGAAGTGATTAGTGATCACAGTTTTAATTATTGCTTTTAAAAGTGTGATATGGTAAGTGAATTTTATCGCTTTTATTAAAATAAATTAATCTTGTGATTAATAGTTCTTAAAAATGTTTACCTCATTGAGTATAGTATCAAATTCAGGCTTCTATTGCAACAATTATGACAATTTTTCGAAAATATTTTCAATTTTTTTGTCTTCGAAACTATTAAAAAACAGTTTATGAAAATGAAATACAACACAGGCGGGCTTTTTAACGAGTGTATGTGTTTAGATTATTGTGTGATTTATGGAGATACTATGTCAAAAGTTCATAAAAGAATTAAATATATATGGGTATAAATTATTAAAAATTGAACGGCTTCTCTGCCGTCCCATGCATTAAAGACTTTAACTGATATTTTCAGAAATTTTGAGTTATTTATACTTTAATTCTATGTATAATATTAGGTGTACATGTAAACCCGCTTTTATCTCGAATTATGTATTTTGTCAAATAGAGCGTTTGTGCATGGGACGGCAGTTCTGTAGTGAATGGTTTTGCATGCCTGTATAGGGGAGCGGGAGGCTAGTTGTAACAATTTTTCGTTTCTTGGCTATGGAAGCTTACTTGTTGGGTATTTAGGAAATACAGTAGTACTGTTCGAATGAGCTACTATTCAACTATCGATTTCAAATAAAATTTTGATCAAATCTGTGACGGTTTCTTGTAAAAATGGTTTAGAAAAAAAAAGTGACGAGTGTTACAACTTACCCCGTGATTGGGGCTAGTTGTAACAGGCTTGGGGCAAATTGTAACAGTAGGAATTGAAAACCAGTTTTCTATTTTTCAAAGATTTATTTAGCATATTTAGCATTAGAAACTTTAGACATGCTAAAACAGACTTAGACTTTTAAGTTTTATTCTTAATTTAATAGAAAAATATTCAAAAATTAACAAAAACATGTTCTTTCTTTTTTAAACCATAAAAGAACTATGAGATCTTATCTCCTGTTGGACATTTTACATGTGCCCACATCTCGCATATTATACATTGTATCCACTCCTCGTTTGAATTTTCATAAGCTTCCCCACAAGCTAAACAAAACCATTCCTCGTGTTCAGATTCTGAATCAGATTTTAAAACTTTCTATCTATCCCTTGTCTTTTAACTATCTTTATCTTATCTTTTGTCCCCGTTCATCTGCCCTTTCCCTTGCCTTTCTTAGTCTCTTGTGTTTTCTTTTTCTTATTTGACTTTTCTTCATATTCCTTTTGTAACTCGTTTTTCTCTAGCGTGTCTGTAAGGACACAGAATTTTCTTTTACGTTGAGGGCGGTTAGTCAATTTTCGTGGTAAAGCTTTCGGGTAAGGCCTTATTTTAGATAGAGAAAAATCATTTTGCTTTTGTAGACCAGAAGGCCCAGGAAAAGAAGAAATTTAAGTATGTCTCACGTAATTTCATAGAAATAATAAATTGTAACTTGTTACAACTTGCCCCATGAAAGTGTTACAACATACCCCACTGTAAGGTTTTTTGAAATAACTGCTATAAAAAAATAAATCCCTTATTTGGTGTAAAATTACAGTTAACATAATCGAAGTAAACAAATGCTAAATGTATTTGAATAAATTAACAACTGCTAAACAATTTGAAATCAACAATAATCAATTTTGTATAAACAAAAAAAAGTCCATTACCTGGTCTTATCGGAGCGCCTGTACAACACCGCCTTCTGCGCTATCCAGCGGGATACTGATCGGGCTCATATGATAGAATGGGTATTAAATAGTAGGTTTGGTTGAAAATTAAATAAATATTCTTCTATTATCTAGGTAAAAAATGCTTGTTACTACTTGCCCCTGTTACAACTTGCCCCCCGCTCCCCTACTATTGTGCCTCCATTCTATAAATCCCCGTCATCATTGAGAGTGTTCAAAGCGGACGATAAAGTGACCAAAGTTACTGTCTTCTGTTCAGAGGAGCATAAAATTTACTCCTTTTGCTTCGCTTTTAAGTTCAGAGCGTACATTTTAGTCCACTGACGCTTTATATAAATTGACAGAGTGTGAAATTTAAAAATTTTAATTTATTATTTTTCTGACTGGTTAATGAGTTTGCCTTGCCTGCAAAATGCCAAATAAATTTTTATACCCTATATTAGTTTTGATTCAACGTTTGTAACGCTTAGAACCAATAATGCTAGAGCAGAATGAATTATATACATATGCTCAGAATGTGAAAACGAAACGATTTAAACATGTCCGTCTGTCCGTCTGAAATTTCAAGTCAGAAAAGTAAAAATAAACCATATCCCCCACTCCTTGGTCGGACCGCTATATTGAATTTCTAGATTATTGGACAATTCGAAAAGGAAGTTACCTATTACTTTTGTACAGAAGAGTTTTATTAAATGAACTGTATTTATATCATGTAGGGTATCAAGTAATCAGCCTAAGGCTGATTCTATATTTTATGTCTTCTCTTATATTTAATGTAAAAAACTTTAGTTCAGTTCCATATTTTGCGTTTAAGGGAGAGAAGAAACGTTGGTATCAATATCTAGTAATATATTCACATATGCTATGTGCACGGTTTACAGACTACAAGGTTAGCCAGGTTTGCAATTTGACATGCATGACGTCACTCTGGCTACATTGTTTTGGTAGCATTCCAATTGAAAGCGAGCAAAAGAGACGTGATTTTTAATGAATTTTGTGTGTAATTTTTAATACAATAGAATCCGCGTTTATTTTACATTAGATTTACATCACTCGTTGCAAAATTGCCACAATGGGAAAGCTGTGAGAACAAAATATCCAGAGTGACGTCACAAAATGGCGATTCAAATTACAAACCTGGCTAACCTTGTAGTCTGTAAACCGTGGCTATGTGTTTCTACAGTTAATTTCGCTTTTATGCCTTCAGAGCAATTAGTTACATTTCACGCTATCATCAAAAATAAATGACTCGCTTCCAGAAGCGTTCCAAGTCACTTTAGCATGTTGCTCTGAACAGATTCATTGTCAATTAATGATTTAATGATTTCTCTTCAGGATAAGCTTGATTATCCTATGGCCGTTCATCATGGATACATAGTCAATAACAATTTTATATTACTTATGGTTTGTCCTCAGCCCATATTTACTATTCGTATTTTGCACAGAATAGATAGCAATTAAGAAGTCTTGAATAATTTTCCTAAAAATTAAATTTTACGCTATGTCGTTAGTTTGTCGCTTGGCTATTCCTCCCGATGTCTGAATGCCCTGGGGAGTACTTATGTTGAATTTCATTTACTCCATGAGTGAAGTGTTTTTCACTTCCCGGGAACTTGTGCTGTCAAACTTGACTACAATGGAGGGAAACGAAAAAAATTCAGCTTTCACAGAATGTTTTGCACTGAAGAAATCTTCGGTGGAGAACTAACTCAAGCAAATTAATGTGACTGATTTAAATCGACTCCTGATAATTGAAGGGTAGAAGAAGTTGAAATCTTGAGTTTTGGGTTAAAAATTGTCAAAGCAAGTTATTAAAGTAATGCAGAAAGGATTTTTATTAACTTTTTAGTTTCATCGCTGATTTGATTTAGTGACGTATTTTTCGCGTAATGCCACACTGAACTGAGCTTAGAACTGGCTGACCCAGGGTGGTATTTTATTGACCACAAATATGTGGTTAAAGTGTTAGAACTTCCTCTTTATACTAGACGGGCGTTCTGATTTGATGTGTGTTCTGTGACACAGAATTCTTGGCTCAAACACTTGTAACGCTCTCTTTCTCTAACTAAGTTTGTTTCCATGTCGAATGTAATCTTTGTTCCCATGTTACAATCGGAGTATTTCTAAGTTATCGCGTGGAATCCTGTCTTCGAGGTCCAAATCAGCATATGCAAGAACTAGTTCAGGTTTTTCCCGAAGAACAACATCTCACATGTCTGTAAATGTGAAATAAAACCTTTACCTATGTTGGATACTATACTTTACTGAAAAGGCATCACCTTATCTAAGTCTCGAACTTACTTATGGTTTACTTTGGAGCAATTCCATCGCATTGTACGCCTAAATTGATGGACTGAAAGGTTACACTCCCGAAATTTTTGTATAACTTAATTCTTGAAGGCACTGATATTCGCCTAAGATCTCCGTTGCGCATGGTAAGATGTCCAGCAATAATATAAAACAAGATTTAAGGTGCAGTAGCCAACAAGAAAATTCCTTGATAATTGCTGCATACTGCCCTGTATCCTTTTTTTATAAATTATTTTCATTCAGATATATTTCATTCATTTCATACTTTCGCACTCCACACAAGAAGAATTAGTGTGTAGAGGGCATTCGAAAAAGGTGCGCCATTCTTTTTAATAAATTCTACTTACCGATCCTAAAGATCATCCATATATAACAAAACAACATTTAACAAAATTTTCAAAAATGATCTGTACACAATATTCTAGTAACCGAGACTAAAAGCACGTAGTTAAATTATATATAATTTGCTCGCGTCTAGTTCGCGATTGACTGATAAAACGTTTTTTGTGGTTCACGAGTCAAATTCGTTATTTCTGCGCAAAGGGTTAAATGGTGCATGAATGCGTCGCGTATGAGCTGAATGTGCGAAGCTATTCAACATATGAAGTGAGAATAATTTCATAGTTTTCAATAGTGCTATGTAGGATAGATTTCTGTCGCTAATATAGCTTATTTCTTCATGGTATCCTATTTTTTTGTTTTCTTATTGGAAAGAATTTAGCTTTCTTCGATTTGGTGAACATTCAACGCTTTCAACTGCCTGCAATAGCTTCGATATTGCAAAAAAAAATTCTTAAAACTGTCACGATGGCCCAAACTCTTAAAAAAGGTAAGCATTGTCCTTAGTGCATTTGAAAAATATGCATTTAATAAGAGAACTGCGCCTATCGTAATAATCCGCTCTATGAGTACTGAACAGCCATTTTAAAGTAGAAATTCACACATTAGCGTGCTCGTCATGCATGCATGCGAACCTCAAAATCAGTCTATTAATAGTATTATATTTTCTATGTATATTCCGAAGTCCATTTTTTAGATACCTTTGAATATTTTCCTTACTACCAATTATTTTACATATTAGTTGATATTACCGTTTATTTTTTTAATTTATTTTATTTATTGTGTATTTTTATTTCCTTAGCAATTCTTTCACCGTTTTTATTTTCTTAACATTGCTTTCAGTTTTTTTTTATTTTTTTACTTTTTTTTCGTACTTCTAACAATGTACTTTGCTCATGTTTAGAGTAAAACTGGAATTGATTGGCTTTTTCGATTTGGGTGATGATATAAATTAAATTGAGCAAACATTATGCACAGTATACCAATAATACCACCAAATACATCGCAGGTAAGATAAGCGGAGATAAAAGTTTTAAAATATCAGGGGACTTAAGTTCACCGCTTTTTAATTAAATATAATTATTTAATATATAACCTCTCGTCGTTGTCCGATGTCCAGCGTTGTTTGTTTAAGTAACGGTTTAAAATAGAATTTTATGTATGTTAAATGAAAGCAATATGATTCAAAACTAATGTTGTCGTAAAGAATTTTTACTTGGTTTTGCTTGTCCTAATCTTTATTTCTAAATAATTCCAGGCAATGCCTTCGGCAGTTAGCGGCGGACATTCGTCGCATTCGTCTAATATCCCTAGTAATGAAGAGTGTGGAATAAGAGATGTTTGGAAGCATAACCTAGAGGAGGAATTTCGGACCATCAGAAAAGTTGTTCAAAAATATCACTATGTAGCGATGGATACTGAATTTCCTGGGGTTGTTGCTCGTCCAGTCGGTGAATTTCGATCAACTGCCGATTATCAATATCAGTTACTGCGGTGTAATGTCGATCTTCTAAGAATTATTCAACTTGGGCTCACGTTTTTAGATGAAGACGGGAAAACACCGCCAGGATATTCTACTTGGCAGTTTAATTTTAAATTTAACCTGTCGTAAGTACACTTTTAAAATCCTCCTTATATTTTGAATGTTCGTAAAAAAGTTTAGATAATATGATCTGACAATTTTCTCCTCTATTATTAATATAAATTTTTTTTTTAATTTGCAGTGAAGATATGTACGCCCAAGATTCCATCGATCTTTTACAAAATTCTGGAATCCAATTTAAAAAACACGAAGAAGACGGCATTGATCCCCTTGACTTTGCTGAACTGTTAATGTCATCAGGAATTGTTTTAATGGATAATATAAAATGGTTATGCTTTCATTCCGGATACGATTTCGGTTATCTATTAAAGCTACTAACTGATCAAAACTTACCTTCGGAAGAAAGCGATTTTTTCGAACTATTACGGTTATATTTTCCAACCATCTACGATATAAAGTATCTAATGAAATCATGCAAAAATCTCAAAGGAGGACTGCAAGAGGTTGCTGATCAATTGGAATTAAGACGTGTAGGCCCACAGCACCAAGCTGGCTCCGATTCTCTATTGACTGGGATGGCTTTTTTTAAAATGCGTGAGGTATTGAATTATGATAAGAATTTTTCCTTAATCCTTGTTAAATCAACCCAAATCTACTTGGAAATTTAAGCCTGTTTTGTTGCTCACAGTATTAACCTTTGAATAATTTAACTTTATTCCTAATCGCTTATTAAATCTTACTTTGTACTTATTTGAAATCAAATTTACATTAAATTTGATTGAAATTGTTCTAAGACATGTTTTATTCTTATAATTAATAGAAATTAGTTTCGTTTGCTTGATTCTTATTAACACATTAGCTAAACATTACTGTTTTTTAAATCTTTATTGCATTTGTATTTCTTTCGCGGAAAATTGTCAGTGCACAACAAATGTAGCACAGTATTCTCCAAACGCCAAAATTCGTGTATATCTTACGCGGACGACTGGAGTGCGAGTGAAACTGATTGCTGACAATTATAACAAGCACATAATAGCAAAAGGGCGTGTTTTAATAACCAAAGCAAAACTAATTATCTTCAACAAAACAATAAGAGATGGCTACGCACAAAAAATGGGATTGTCATATTTAAAATGTTCGTAAAATATTTCCAAGAAATTTAAATTCTTTAGTAAATAACAGAGTTAAATTTGTTTTCGTGCATACCTGGTTGCGACTGTTTGCGACAGCATATTCCTATATTAACCCGGTTTTTTTAAATTAAAAATTGATCCAAGTATGAAAGTCAATTATTTTTGTTTTGTAAAAAGAGCAAGGGTTCGAACGGAGCAACGTAGAAAGCTGGAATTTGGTATGTGAGTTTTTTATTTTATTTGTGAGGCTGGGTTTGTAGATGAGCATAATCGGCCCACAGAAACCCGCCCTCCCCGTATAATGGAAAATTTTAAAGTACTGCAAAATACGCATTTCTAAAGATACGAAGTTGAAATTCGATACATATATCGTCGGCCTAATCCTAAAACCTCGTAAGTGCCAGAACTCAAATTTTACAGGGGAGCGGGAAAACTGTACAATTTATATAGCTACGAGCTTTTTAAACTACATTTTCAGGGGATTTCCCGTTTTTCCAAAATTTCTAAATTAAATTAAATTAATAATAATTTAAATTTCATTGATACCTTGCGGCTAGTGTTAACGTTTGCGATCAAAAACACGCAAAAGTAAAAAGTGGAGTTACGAGGGTTTAGGATTAGGCCGACAATATACATAATACTAAATCCCAGCGTTCCACCAAAAATAAATGAATTTGCAAGAGGTGAACCTCCCTTTATACCACAAACAATAATTCCATTATAACTTACGTAAGAATAAATGAAAGTTTGTCAAATTTAGTCCACTGCTTCTCTATAGCATTTGAAAGGGGTGGTGACGGTTGTACCAATATATAATGGAAATAACACGCCCCTTAGAAGACGTTTAACACAAAAAATCTTCCATATTTGTTTTTATTGAAACTTAATTTAAAATGCCTATCAAATCAAACCAGAAAAGCAAATTTCAAATTTATTTGTAGCAAACAAATTCTTTTGCGTTTAAATAATATAAAATGTAAAGACCATATATAGTAGGCACTTGCCTATTAATTTCTTATGTTTATTTTAAGAAATGAATAACTAAGACAACCCACCCATGCCATGCCGGTGGCGGAGTAGGTACATGTTTGTAGATTCCCTCCCCTGTTGGCGTGGATTGAAATCCTGCACAGGGCACGGCGATTTATCTGGATACCAGTGGTTGAGGCATAGTAATAATTTCATGCCAAAAATTGGGGCTCACTTGCAATACTTGTCAAGTTAAAGTTTCCCAATCTCCTCTTCTGTAATTTCCTCCCGCCTAAGCTGTGCTGTGTGCGTTATAGGATTGTCCTCTGATCTTAGGCAATACCTTACAAAATAATAATTATTTCCCATAACAAAATAATACTAACAGTTTTCAACGAATGCACTATAAATATTTAAAATCTATCCAGGACTTTCTATAAAAATTTAAAATTTAGACTTCTTGACAAAAAATTGCTTTATGTTATATACGCAGTCCATTAAAAAATCTAACTAACTGTAGAGTGGCAATATTTCTAATCCGATGCTAGTTCTATGTAATGCGAAGCTTCGCCTATTTCAAGTTTTTGAGACATTATAAAACAACCACAGCATGTGTGTGAAATTGTATACCTTCTTTACATCATCACAATATACTATTACAGAGCAACGTGCAGTATTACGGTTTTGTTTTTTACTCGGTAAAACCGCTGCAGAAACACTTGCTGACGTGAATAAAGCATATGGAGACAATGCTATGAGTCGGCACGCGTGTCTAGGCGAAGACGCACGACTTATGACTCACGATTGCAATGATAGTAGAAAAGTTAGATAATATAGGTAGCGTTCCCACTGTGCGCGGTATGTTTGGCAAAAGAAAATTGTGTGCAACGTTTGTGCCAAATTTAATAACCGAGATGCTTAAAAATTTTGGCTCCGGCCACTTTTTTTCTATTCTCCAAATAGAAGAACAACATCAAGGGGACTCGTTTTGAAGATGCAGATGTGATTTAAATACGAGTAACGGTACTTATAATGGCAAAAGATGAGTTTGGTACCAGTGCCACCTATGTACAGAAAGGCGATGGGACTATGTGGGAAATTGACAATAAAACACTTTAAATTTTTGTTATTACTCTACTTTGGATTGCTTGCTTTTTTGGGACTATTATCACTGGAACTTGTTCTTCTTTTCTACTTTAAAAATTTACTGTAATTGACTCACAAGAATATTATGATACGAATCGTATTTAGTGGAAGAATAGTGATTTCTTCATCGCAATATTCCTTTGCTTTTTCGTTTTGCCCCGAAAGTTACATTATTTAAATAAAAGATAAATTCTCGTGTCATTCAATAAAATTTTTCAGAAAGTAGTTAGGGCTTTGTAAAATAAAGTGTAATATATTGAAGAGATTCGTAACGCACGCTTATATTCCAATCAAAAGATAAATTTATATCGCTTTTCATAATTTTTTAGTAAGGGTATATATTTCTTAAAGTTGTTCTTTTATATGTTTTTCAAAACATTCAAAATTATTTATTTAAAACATTCCTTTTAAATTATACGGTATAGTATACGTCCTGACTAGGGAAAAATTCTAAATGGAATCCCTTTCAGCAATTTTTCTATTGACACATACAATCAAATATTTTTCAGTGTTCTTGATCAAGTTTCGTGTAATTTTCCAAAGTGCTTGTAAATGACTGATAGTGTGCTTTTCATTTTTAATAAAATATTTTATTTATCTCTAAAAGTAAATTAAAACGTAGCATTTGCTACAGTCCACGTACTCAAGAATATACGATAAGACAAAATTCAACAACAGACAATATATTCAGCAATTTTCCTCTACAATCCGGTACCATATATACTTTTTTTAGTTACCACAAACAAATATGGGTCAGATTTAAAAAAAACATGGTAGATAACATATTCATCGTACGGAACCCTCTCCACGCGAGTTCAACTCGCACTTGTACAGTGTTTTTAATTCAAACCAATTTAATGTAACAATAGATTTCTATCAACTCTCATTATCTCACTTTTTGTATAAAATACATCAAGCGCGAATTTTATCTATATTTATATTCCAAACAAAATACCATTTGGATAAAACACAATTACGATAACTTCAGTTACACCTTTCTTTTGCGAAGAAATTGCGGAATTTTTCTTCTTTCCCTTTTGTGAACCAGTTTATTATCATCACGATTTTATGTTAATAAGTTCCTAAGGCAATATTCATTCGAAATATCAAAAAGGTGCCCTATATCCTCCGCTAATTTCTTGCACTTTCTTGGTTTATATTTACATTCCCATAAAATAAAACAATTCATTTACTTTCACAGAAATCAGCATTCAGCTGAACAATAAATTTCATCAAATTGCGGAGAACGAAGCTTCAAAAGTAAAACTGTGATTTAACAAGTCTATGCAGACTAATTATATATAAAATCTAATGCTTGAGATAAAATGCAAAAAGTGTGAAGAGGTATACAAATATATATTAATGTTTCACTGCAAAATACTACTGAAAGGTGCAAATTATGACGAAGATGTATTTGTCCTGCAGATTTTTGTCTTTAGGGTCTTAAGGTCTGTTAATTGAGGGGGTATAACTGGGAAAACGCACAGACCAATTAGGTAAGCTTTCAAGTTTTCAAAATTCCACAAATTTTTCAAAAGGAAAACAGAAAAAGTTCTTTAGGAGGTAAAAAGTATAGTTTTAATCTGAAAACCTGAAGCCTTATCTAAATACGCCTCAATTATACTTAACAATTAAAAAAAGAAAAATAACCATTGGAAGTACAATTTCTATTGCGGACACTTTTATTGTATAACAAAATAATATTGCAATAAAGTATAGAGCAAAAACTTAAGTCTGTGCTATAGAAATCAATTAGTATTTTCTATAATGGAATGCACAGCGATTTTTGCACATTACATAAATAATGAACCCTCGCCTCATCCACCTCGTCAGCCTATGCTAGAAGAAATTTGATGTATCCGTTCACTTAAGGGGACTGAAAGCTTGAATAATATTCTTGCTACAATTAGAGAATATTCTCCTTGAACTTGGAACGTCTTTATAAAATATTATCTAATCATAAAAATTGAGATTTGGGCTAGTATTATAGATTTAACCCACGCCGGTGGTCGAGTGGGCTGAGGTGCACGCCCGCAGAGTTTCTTCCCTGTTGGCGTGGGTTCGAATCCCACACAGGACATGACGATTTTTCTGGGTACCAGTGGTTGAGGCAATTCCACTAACAAAAATTGTACTTGTGAAGCCACTAGGATGTTGCACAGTAAAAATTGCATGCCAAAATTTGTGGCTCGCTTGCAACATTTGTCAGGTTAAAATTTCTCCCTTCCCTAATTTCCTTCCGCCTAAGCTGTGCTGTGAGCATCGTACGGTTGAAAAGTCCATGCTCTGGACTTCGAAAATACACCTACCTTACGCCGGAAAATACACATACCTTACGCCGGTAGAAAAACGATTTATATTATATTTTACAAAACATCATACACAACGAATGTAAAACATAGAATCTGTTGCGGCATCACCCTGGGTAGTTAACATTTTAAAAAGATTGTTTTATTCATTAACGGTCAACATATACATTTCTAGTAAAAATACATATATTTGGCACAACAGAACTAACTTCATTCTTTTGGAAACTTCCGCCAACTTATTAGCTCTTACCTCACAATGATGAGAGATACTTGTGCTATAGAAGCCGGACCAGACATGAAAATCATGAGTTAGACTCGTGGTATGAATTACGGGTCAAACACGGAAATCACGAATTAAAATCGTGATAGAGATTACGGGTCCAACTTAAACAGAAATCACACTCGTAGTAGGAGTTATTACAAGTTTAACATAAATAAAAGTTGCGCTAGTGGGAGAAATTCGAGAACCTGAAGTAGTTTGAAGCCGTTATGATCATACTGAGAAATTTCGTAGTTCAAACTATAAGATAAGATAAACTGTGGAGTTTATTTGATACATGTGTTAAGCAGAACTTTTTCTCTCGCCTCAACTAACTTAATTCGCTTAACTATTATAATTCTTAACAAATGTAAAAAATATCAGAATACACACATTCTATGGGAAGTAACACACATCAATTAAGATAACCAACTTACTTTTCTATTAAATTGTTATTGATGGGCGCAATAAAATACTCATGCTTTATATAGCATATACTTTTATGTTTGCAACAGCTTTTTCTTAACACTTTATAATATGCATTATTAGTACAAATATGTTAACCACTAATATTTACAATTAATATAATTAAAAAGCATACGCTACATCTAAATATAAGGTATTAATTCATATTAAGAGATTTAATAATTTTAAGAAATGTACTGGAAATTTATTTTTAAAAGATTTTTCTAATTTTTTTCTTCTTACACAGATGTTTTTTGAGGATAACATTGACAACGCAAAATATTGTGGTCATCTCTATGGATTAGGAACATCATTTATAATAAATGGAGCCAATTTCCATGATAACAACGGGGAAAATAACAATACAGCATCATGATTGACTTAAAAAGCCAACTATCTCTCTTTTTTAACAATAAGCGAAAAAGAAAAATATTTAAAACAGAAATTACGGGATAAAAGCCAATAAATATACTATTTCAAGAACCACTATACTAGTAATAAGCTATTTAAAAAAGTTATAAAAACCGTAAAAATAGTCATAGAAAACCAATAAATAAACACAGGCACGCAGAAACTATATAATTCATGTCAGTCTACTAAGATAGATAATTTAAAACAAGATCAATCTAAAAAAATTTTATTTTCTATATGTTAAGATAAAAAATCTGAAATTTTATTTAATTAATAATTTTAGTTAATTAAAATTTCGACTTTTTTAAATTGTATCTTATTTTCCACTGATGCACCTATAAATGATATTCCTATATCCTAATTCCTGCCGAAAAGTACACTCATGACTTTTTGCATTGTAAACATTTGTTTGTGATATGTTTGTGATATACCCTTCGTGACAAAGTATTATTACAATCCATAAAGATTTTACACTTCACATTCAAATGAAGGTTTTAAATAAGCAACATTTCTGGTTATATATAGATATAAATGAAAAGTGCCTTCAATAAAAATACCTTTACAAATGTTTCTTATTCAACAGCAGTTGCAACAGGATTACGTTGGTTCTTTACGGAACTTAAAAGAATGAAACAAGAAAATATCTGAGGTATATATAAAGACTCATTATAAAAGAGTTAGGAAAGTGCATAAAAATTAAAAAAGAACAACATAAATATATATAAAAAGGCAAACTAGACTAAACTCTTGAAATCAAAAATCACTCTCTCAAATAATAAGTAGCCTTTTCAAAGGATACAATAAGAAAATAAATAACTTAATACATATAGTTCATTTCAACGGAAAAAATGGTTCGAGAGTCTCCTAAATAGCTGAGAAATTTTATTATTAAAAGTACATATTTGTGAAATAAACTCCAATATACAGCTAGTACACAATATCCACTTAGATTTATTCAACTTCCAACACACGTTTAAATAACAAATATTGTAATATTTTAGACAGATAGAGCAGCAAAAAAAGATGTTAATGGACTAAACTGTAAAATTAAACCATATTCAATAGAAATAATCGAGTCAAACACAGCAGTGTCCTACGCATACATAAAAAAAATGAGCGAATTTGTTGCTAATCAGTTGGAAAAATATATTGAAAATAACAGTTATTAGCGAGTTATCTGGTGTCAGGAAAAAATATTATGCGAAGTCGTAGAAAAAGGTAATTGATATTGAATTTTATATTTTATTTGGGCTTTTGAAACACTGGACAAAGGTACACTTGGATTATGATTCTACAAATGAGCCGTTTATTTTGAAAGTGAGGCGATTTCTAGAACATTCTTGAACGCATTCTTGTATTCCCTAACACGATTAATTGCTGTACACATGCGGTTAACAGGCTCATGCTTACCCTAGTTAGTTATAGAAAAGTTAATATACAATATACCCCATAAAATTGCGGATGCTAGCTCCCTCTGCCCCGTGGCTCCGTTCATGCACCTTATCATAGGGTTATTCCAGAGAAAATCCTTAAGTGCAAATCTGATAAATTTGCGCTGAGCAGACTCAATACGGCCGTTGTGGATAGCATAGAAAGGATCCCAACCTGAGATGCGCGTAATATTAGAGAAACCTGAAGATTGAAAAACTCTTTGGACCAGCGTTTAATAAAACCAAGCATAAAACAACATAATCAATATGGGGAACGAAATCAAACTGCGCATCAAGCTTCAGGCCAAGGTCATAACAGATTGTAGGCGAGGAAGTTGCAGCAAATATATAGTCATAACTAATAGCATCAAACTTCCTAAAAAACGACATGACTACGCATTTATTTATGTTGAGCGCTAAGTGATTGTTCCCACAACAAGAATAAAAAACATTTCAGTCTTCCTAAAGAGAAGCACAGTTACTGACATCATTGACAAAGGAAAATATCTTCATATCGTCAGCATAAATTAAAGCTTTTGAGGCAAAAGCTGCTGAAAAGGACAAAAATAAGGTGACCAAGATGACTACCCTAAGGTATGTGGTCTCTATGACCTTAGATCGAAGTCCTCGAAAAAGCAACTGATGATCCTATCAGAGAGACTTGAATGAATCCATTTTAAGAGTAAAGTAGGAAATCCCAATTTCTGCAATTTCAGCACAATGACTGAATGCGACAATTTATCAAAAGCTTTACTGAAGTCTGTATAAATACAGTCGGTTTGTAGGCCATTACTAAAGCTGGTAATTTTGGTAAATTTTCTATATTTCAAATAAATTTAGTCGAATTTAAATACTTTTGTCCTTTTTCGTAGTATTGCATGGTTTTTTTTTCAAAATGTAGTGTGGAACACCCCCATATAGCCCTTCTACAGAATTGTGCTCACTAATGTCGCGATATATTAAAGTCACCAGCATCAATAACAAAATTCATTACAACTTCTTATTAATAGCAAAAATCCAAAGAGTGAAAAGAAGAAAAAATAGTTTAAAAAAGTTTATCCCGGCCAACTTTAACATCACTCTGTAAGACATATTTATTTTATTCATCTACAATCTCTTGAACTTAACATGGAAGTAAAATGGTATCAAAGATACATATACGCAATAAAAACACTGACTCCTCTCGAGAACATTCGGTCATACATGTTGTCTCGAAATCATTGCGATTCAAAACTTTCAATTACAGGCTAATATCATTACAACCTTTATTACCATTATTACCTTTCAACGTAATCCTAGGAAGTCGACAAACGTAGCAAAACATCGACTATCCTTTTGAAAAGCATCTGTGTACCATAGATGGATCATGCTTAGGTAATGGGACGGGGGCTGGTGTGTATGGGCCAAACTTTAGAATTTCTAAAGCCATGGGTACCTTATCCACAATCTTTCAAGCTGAAATCCATGCCATTAAACTCTGCATATGTGAAAACATCAGAAGAGGTACACGTGACGCAAATATATATATATATATGTGGAACCGTTAAGGTACGGTCATAACTCTCTAATCAGCATACGAGAAACCAGAGGAGTGATCAACGAGGAGCAGTCTCTGCTGATAACCGAAGCCGTAACAACGCCGCCAGCCGTTCTTAATTCTGATCGAGCTTTGTAGTTAATTTTGGAATAGAACAAAATTGAATTAGTTTTATATTAATTTTTGAATAAAGCAATTGAATTAGCCAAAATAGTGTTCAGCACTTCTACATAATTTGGGGGCTCAACCCACGTGTTTGCTACAAACTCGATAAAAATGAATAACCCACGTGTGTAAATTGGATATGGAAGCTTTAGATAAGCTGAGTGTGTCGGATTTACGAGCGGAATTGGGAAAATTAAAGTTGGATACAGAAGGAACAAAAAGAGTGCTAATAAAAAGATTAGCAAAGGCGCGAAATTTACAATTAGAATCTACAGACGAAAGTGAAGCTGAGGAAATTAAAACAAAATTAGTTGAAGCTGAGGAAATTAAAACAAAATTAGTTGTAGCTGAGGAAATTAAAACAAAATTAGTTGTAGCAAGTGCAGAAGAAACGGGAAGTGAAGCGAAAACAATGTGCGCTAATATTTCAATAACAGATATTGATAACTTGTTAACGAAATTCTCGGGAGATGATAATTTTTCCGTAGAATCATGGCTTAAGGATTTCGAAGACATTGCGGTACTCACAAAATGGTCTGATACAGAAAAAATAATTTACGCTCGCAGACAGCTGATAGGTTCCGCTAAGTTTTTCATAAAAACGTGTTCATACAGAACTTTTGCAGAATTTAAAACACTGTTAAGTAATGGATTTAGAAAAGAAATTTGTAAAGCAGATGTCTACAATAAACTGCAGAAAACTAAAATGAGCAAAAATGAATCTTTCCGGGAATACATATACAGGATGAAAGAAATTGGACAATCAGCCGACGTCGACGAGAAATCGTTAATTCATTACATCATAAATGGAATACCCGGACGCGAGGAACACAAAGTAATTTTATACGGTGCAACGAATATATCGGAACTTAAAGCAAAATTTGAAGACTATACCAAGTTTAAGTCAAAACTACAGGAAGACTATTCTAAGTTCAAACCCAAATCATATGACGCTAATAAAGGCAGAAACGAATCCCATTGCTTTAACTGTGGAAGCAAGAA
>QYTT01076878.1:0-12215 GCA_006980735.1 Dasypogon diadema | reverse complement strand
CAAACTCTTAATTCACTTAAGACACAAAAGTTGTCATGGACACAAACCCAAGATATATTATTTTATGTTAGAACTAATTGCCGGTAGGTGACGAACAACCGTCTCTTTCTGATGCCTTTCAGAGTATATTTTCCTCTCATTACCATTACAGAGCATATACATGTAATGCATACACAATTTTCACTGGGTTGCCATGAAATTATTACTGTGCAACATCCCATACTGTCACTAGAATTGTCTCAACCAAGGTACCCAGATAAATCGCCGTGTCCTGTGCGGGGTTCGAACCCACGCCAGCAGAGGAAAAAATCTATAAACGTGTGCCAAAATTCTAAAACACTGCGTGGAGATTAGCCAAAATTCTAAAACACTGCATCAACTGATTTCACTGACAAGGGCAATGGCGCAATTTTTTAAAAGATGTACCTGAACCATGCTTTCATGCTAACTATATAAAGGTATTATGAGAATTTCCGCTTTTGTAGTTTAAAATTTACCGACACCTGGTAAAAGTTTTTGAAGTGCACAGAATATAAAATTGATTAAAAGTTTGGAATTGAAGTAGTTTCCATGAGTGGCAATAAGTAAATGATCGATTCCATCTATTATATACCTTGAATTTTAATATGTTATTTTGTATAGTCTGTTATTTACATTTGATAGCTTTTCATTTAATAATTTAATAATTAATTAAATATGTTTTTGTTAGATTTTTCGCACTTCTAACTGTGTGATATTACAAGATTTGCCGTTTGCATCTTGGTATCATAGATTTAAGTAACATTTCTGAAGAATTTTTCTTTATTGAAACGCATTTTATTTAACAAAATTACTTCAAGCCAACAAAATTTCGCTATGGATAACTGCAATAATGAAATGTCAAAACACTGCACTGCGTTCTAATCTGTTTCACCTTGAAAATAGTACTAGTGCACTGTGGTGCACTGCACTGCATGGCAATCTGTTTTTGGCTTTAAGCTGGAAGCAGGGAGTCGAAACGGAACCGAAGCCTCGGTTGTTTTAACCGGTCTTAATTCCGGTACCGAAATTGAGATCGAAATTAACACTTAATGTCCGAGCGAAAAATTGAAGCTGTGTGTAAAGTGCCAAGTCAAAGTTTTGTAATTTGTTGAGTTTTGAGAAAAAGGCAATAAAAAATTAGTTTTAAAAGATAATTATAAAATTCAAAGAGGAAAATGTTAAATGGTAAAAAAACAAAGAAAAAATGATTACATTATTTCAATATTTGTTTAAAATTGTGTTAGTAGTGTTTATTAAAAATGAAAAAAGAAGGTTTTGAGAAATTAGTGATTTTTAAAAAGTATTTATAAGTAAATCATATTGTTATTCTCACAAAGTTTAGTATATAATATATCATATAAAACATAACGTATCTTCAAGTTAAAAAAATATTACAAATATTTTAAAAGAAAAATAAGTAATGATACAATCACCGTACCGTTCATATCAGGGTTGTGAGAAATTCAGATTTGGAATCAAATTAGTGAACGGATTCTAAGTGTCAGTCCACTCAGAAATGAGTTCGATCAATATTTGAGCCTGATCAAGATTTGAATCCGCTCAGTTCAGTTGAAAGATGAAAAGGCGAATATCTCGCGAACTAAACAAGACACCGGTACATGTTTGGTCCCAAATGAAAGGAGGAGATAACGTTTACACGATACTGTAAGCATTTGCGGGACGAGGGATGTTCAAAAGCGCAATTAAAAATTTCAACTGCATTTTTGAATACCCCCTCGCCTTGCAACTACTACATTTTATTAACGTATCCTGTAGAGGTAATCTTGTCCTTTCATTTGAGACCAAACATACTCCGATATCTTGTTTGGTTCCCGAGATATAAGCCTTTTTATATGTACAGCGGATAAACGAATGTATCATCTCTGTAAATTTGCATTGTTATTTAGTTTTTATATATCGTCGGCTTAATCCTAAACCCTCGTCACTCCACTTTTTACAATTACATGAAATTTTAATTATTATTAATTAAATTAAATTTAGAAATATAGGAAAAACAGGAAATCCCCTAAAAATGTTGTTTAAAAAGCTCGTAACTATATAAATTGTACAGTTTTCCCGCTCCCCTGTAAAATTTGAATTTTGGCGCTTACGAGGTTTTAGGATTAGGCCGACGATATCCATAACGGTATTTATTTTATAATATTATTATACACTTATCACCTGGCCTGGTTATATAGACGAAACGAAACGAAAATGAAGCGAAAGGAAACAAATAAAAGATACGAAATTCGTAGGAATAATTATATAGACAAACTGACTCTCGTTTCGGCTTAGTTTTGTACTAAAGTGACACAAATTTTATTGGATTAAATTTACCAAGTTTTCTAAAAATCCATCGCCGTTTACGCCTATTTGTTTTTCTCAACTCGCGAATTAAAAGCACTACTAAAAAATCTAATTGAACATCTCCTATTGCACAGAAATTATGTAAAATCTTTAGTACAAAAATGTCAGAGAAAGATTCGGTTTTTCGGCTATGTAACTACATCTAGTTTTGTTTTCGTTTCGCTTCGGTTCGGTCTTTGTTTCGTTTCGTCTATATAATCAGGCCTTTAAAGGGTTAAAAGTTAAACAGAAATACCGAAATCAAATATTACGAATATACAGAAACCTTAATAAAATACGATCGTGATCATAAGAACGAAATTCAAAAACCAATATAAAGGAAGTGACATTTTGTGACATTTTGTTATATGAGTCGTTTATTTTGAAAGTGGTTTAAGTCCACTTTTACAACCAGAGCAAAAATTAATTTTAAATGGCTTATTTTACAGTTACATTTCGATTTTTACTGAAATTGAGAAATGTGACTTAAACCACTTTCAAAATAAACGGCTCATATATAGTTTAATAATTGCTATGTCCATGGATATTACAATATAAATAGATGGAGCGTTTTCGATCAAACTCTCTCAAACTCAAAATATGTTACTGAACAATTCAATTAAACATAAGGCGAAAAAATAGATATATGTGTTGTTTTATATATCTACCCTTTGCAAACTCAAAAATTTATTTGACATTTTCCAGGCAAGGCAAACCCATTAACCAGTGAAAGAAAATTTCGATTTTGTTAAGTTAAAGTCTTTTTTGAACGATTTTAGTAATTTATATTGCGTGCCAAATTTTTCAAAATATATTTCTATTGATAATAGACATAATTAAATGCTTTTATTGATTTTGCGTAAAATATGTACGTGGTAAATAGGTTTTCATCCACTGTCAAAAATTATTTCAAATTTGAAACTCGACACTCCGTCCATTTATATAGGTCTGTTCCGTTACTTGCAAGAATTATAATTCTTGATCAGGAAATTGCAGAAAGTCGTTCCCTAACTCGATTTGATGTTTAATGTCTTAACGCCCAATTACAATGAACGGATCTGAGCGCAACAAAACCGGATTGAAATGTCAAATTGGTTTTATCACTATACGTTTTCTACCTCAGTGATTACATTGAATAGATACAAGCGGATTCGATCGGAACTACGCGCAGTTAATTTCGTTTGTTTAGAAAAAGCCGGATGGGAGTGTCATGTTGAATTTCATTTGCACTTTCAGGGTAAGTCAGGGTTCAACCCTGAAAATGCAGCAAATGAAACATGAATTAAGAGTTTTGTAGTTGTAGTGGTAGGTATTTTGTGTTCATATTGTCAGTTTTATAGGTATGTAGTAGTGAACTCTACCGAACCCTTGGTTGAACTCGGGGTTCGAAAACTGCTATAAAAGGTTAACTCAGGTTAACCCGAAATTGTCAAATAAAATAACTTTTTAGAGGAACTGCTAGAAAGTGTCAAAGAAACTGCAGTAAAGTGAACCCTGAAAGTGCAAATGAAATTCAACATCAAACTTAAAGTAAACAAAACCTGCCATTTATCAGCATTGTTAAGTGTTTTTGATTATTTAATTATTATTCATAATGATTTGTGATGAATTATTAATTCAGGAGGTGAAAGAACATGAAGTACATTATAATAAATCAAAAAGTGGATATAAAAATACCAAAATGAATTTTAGTTTCCAGAAATGTTGCGCTTATCCCGATTTCTATTAATTGGTCGCACTCACCATTGCCTTTTCCTTTTACTTTCCAATTTTTTTTTACTAAAGCTGTGTATATATTACACAACATTGGAATAATTGAAAATTCCTTTCTTTTTCGATTTCTACTTTTCGCAAAAATAAAAGATAACCGAAGTTTTATGACCTTGATTAAGGAAAAAAGTATAAAATGGGTTGTGGTTAGTGTGCAAAGTTCAATTCAAAGAATAAAACACATAAGGTAATAGAATCTATTTTGAAATCAAGGTAGGTGGTGCAATTAGGTTGGTATTTAAACAGGGAGACCTATAATATGTAATTCTAAACGCTTGAAGTATTTTTGAAAAAAAACCATCAGCTTAATAAAGATGTTGTCAGTTAGCAAACCCTTAATGCTGTATTAGAGACCTCTAATAAAAATCAAATATAATCAAATTTGTGTTAATTCTTCTCGGAAAAAGTGTAAAGTAGTGCTATGCTATCTTAAGTGTAATAATACACTTAATATTTGCCCAAAAAGCTTTATACAAAACAGTTTTCTTAACAGTTATCTTTCAGGCTCTAAGAAAAATTGTGGTAAGAAAACATACTGGAACGACGAATCGGAAAATGCTTTTGAGACCACTAAGTCGCAGTTCGCTGAGTCTGCTCTTTTGGGTTATATTGATCCTACGATCGATCTATCGCTTTTTGTAGATGCATCTGATTTTGGTATCCAGCATAGAGTAGATGACAATTGGCAACCATTAGGCTTTTATTCAGGGAAGCTTAGTTCCGCTTAAGGTAAATATAATGCTTACGGCTGAGAAGTTTTGGCTGCTTATCAGGGCATCAAATACTCGAAGTAGCTGCTTGAAGGTCGCACCTTCACTATATTCACTGACCACAAACCTTTAACTTTCTCTTTTAAGCAGAATCTTGATAAGGCTTCTCCCAAACAGCTTAGACACTTAAATTGCATAGGTCAGTTCACCACGGATATCAGACATATCTCTGGTAAGGAGAACGTGGTAGCTGATACTTTATCACTTCTTTTATCTTCTTATAGTTTTGAGAAACTTCCGGTTTTTGGGATTGGCAGGGATCTCTATTGCGAGATATCTCCAGTTGGAGCAAGGCCATACGTTCCTGTAGTATGCTATACATAGAGAACACCCAACAAGTAAATTGGTGACTGCCAGGTATTTTTGGCCTTTCATGAATAAGGGCGTGAAAAGAGCAAGGTCACACGTTACGTCAAACATGAATTTGGCTCTTTCTCGGCTAGTTCTGATAGTTTCGAGCCTATTCCCTTGAACATAATTGGGCCGCTTCCACCTTCGCAAGGCCTTCGGTACTGCCTAACCATCACTGACGAGTTTACGCGATGGCCTGAGCCGGTACTCTTGGCAGACATTGGACATTGGTGGATAGCTTGCCTTGGTGTGCCTAGATCGATTGTCGCTGATCAAGGGATGTAATTCGAGTCGTCTCTCTTCGCGGATTTGGCAAAGCTGCCGGGTTCCAAGCGAAATCGCACCACAGCTTATCACCCGAAAACAAATGATTTTATAGAGAAGTGGCGTGGTATGTCTTAGGTAGGCTTAGATGAAAGAACAAAAGATTAGTATTAAAAAAATTGTAACAGCGAGTTGAGGTTGAGAAAATAACTTTGGAATTTAGTTTTTGATAGGCTAGATTCCTGCTGAATATTCTAAGCAGCAAATATAAGAACTGATTTTAAAATTCATTTGGTCTAATTCATTGTGAGTTCATCTTGATAAAGAAGAGGTTTACCCAATTCAACCTGATCGCCCTCCACGTAGTCTTAGGGGAGGTTAACCTCAGTTGCTATAAAATTAAACAGCAATAAAAAATTTGAGATAATGTTTGTGCTACTTGTTTATTATTTACATTCCATAGAGCTGAATGTGGGAAGAAAAAAATGCAATGAAAAAGCTTCATAAATAACATGTGCACAAAATTGTGACAAAAGTCAAAACTTGTCGAGGTCGAATATCAGCAATCCGTGAGTTAGTCACGTAAAATTCCACCTAAAATTGATAAATCACGACAAAATATACTTCTCATGCATGAATGAAAACTATGTGTTAAATTATATCTCAGATGTTAAGATCGGTTCAAATGAAATGTTCAATCTGGAAATTCCCATTGACGTGGCTCTTGAGGACAGTAATTCAATAAAAAATTTAATATGCAAGCAATACGGATTTAGGGAAAAATAAGTCACAACACAATAAAGAAAAAAAACAATAAGTAGAATTATAGGGAAATTTAATACAGATAATCTTATGTAGATCTGGTAAACGAAATACAGAAGCAATTACAGAGAAAGAGACCTGTGCAAAGAAAATGAGTCCTTAAATTCCATAAAAGTTGAGAAACAACTAAATGATTCGACTGACAGATACAGTTATCATCAATACTATTCATTAGTGCTAAAAAAATAAATCCATATTTAAAGATATCAGAATATCCGGATAGTTAAATTCGTGGAAATTCAGATTTTGAAATCTGAATAATTTAATTTTTTAATATTCGGATTTTAATAATTTATAACTAATTTATTATCTTGTATCAATTACTTAAAGTTCAAGTCAAATCTATATTATTATTATATATTCCAAAAATTAAATCGTGCTTAGAGAAAAGCAATTGATTAAAGAAAAGGACTCGATCTGAATTAGTAAAATCCTATAGTACAGTAAAAATTATGCAGCGTTGTATACTAGTTTCTGGGGACATTTTACACAACATTTTACACTTGTATATGCAGTGGTATCGACGTACAATTTTTTTTCATTAGTGCGAACTTTTTGGGAGTATCAAAATTCATTGAAAGAATAAAATAATTTAAAGTGAGGCTATCAAAACTCGAATCAAGAGAATGCATTTGTGTGTACTTTTGATTTAGGTAAGTTTCAGGTAACCAAAGGCTTCAGACATCGTAGTACCACAGAATAGAGACCAAATCAAAAGTTCCGTCAAGAATAACTTTGTAATAAAAATCCGACTGTGAGTTAGATGCAAACACCGGATTGTCGGACTACAAAGCATGAGTTTTAGGCGGTGTGCGCATGCTCTTTGTTGTTGTTATTTAACACGTTCGCGGACAGTAAAAAGCTCATCTCATTTAGCACCACAGTGAAAATGAATACTATAGCATTCGCGTCCGCGAACGTTATGTTTGCCAACATTTTGAGATATCCGCTAAGCGATGGGCTGATGGTGGGATTTGACCTCATTTTCCTAGAAACATCCTTTGTTCTTGGCAAGACTTCTGTTTTCGTCCCTATTCTGTACTAGGGCCTTTTCGATATTGAAATGTAACACATCTTCAGGTATATTTCGTAAAGTATAGAGTTTTTTAATGTTTCTCAATAATTATTACAAAATAGTTTCATTTATATTATATCCCGTGCCCTTTGTCTTCTCTTCAATCCATTTGTCAAATCTCTGTATTAGTTCTGGAGAGAATTCTTCGCGGTAGGCTCCGACTTTCCCTTTTCTGATAAACTGAAATTCATCGTTGTTATTTAAAATTTGTTGGGCCGTTGCCACTAATAATTGATTGTTGCATTTAGGATTTTCTGAAAATATTAAAAAAATGACATAATTAATAAAAGACTTAAGTCAACTTTATCGTTTCTTACTTTTCATATTCTCAAAAGATATATGGTCTGCAAGTTGACTGATTTCTTCTTCAGTATATGTCTTGTTTAAAAATTTGCAACATTTTCTGATAATCGATTTTATATCCCTTTTCATATCTTCAAATGTGTAAAAAAGAATTTGTTTCTCATTTCCCAAAATTGCAAAACGTGATCCCAATATGGAGTGTAGGTGAGATTATCGGTGAGAATTGTTTCAGCAAATTCTTCCAATGTTCCTGTAAATGCCATCATGTGTTTATAGTGATGATAAAATGAAGACGTTGCATCTTTAACATTCCGAGCGACATAAATTATCTGAAAAATAAAAATGAAATACTTTACTGATATATATGAAGCCATAAAAGAGTATTTTGCGAACGGTTGTAACGCACGGATCTGTATTACTGATACTTATCACGGATAGATTTACTTTGGGTAGGTTCAAACAGGAAAGAATTTGGATGGCAGGAGGTCAACTCCGTGGAAACTGAGAGTGTGTGAGTGCATTAAATAGGCTTATGTTACGCTTATGTTACTAACAGTTGCCTCAACCACAAATCGGCATGTTGCCTGTAGGATGGAATCCACGCCAACAGGGAAGAAAATCTGCAGACGTGGGTCTCAACCCGATGGGCCATCGGCGTGTTTCTCATATTTTTCAATTTTCCATCATAAGTTTCATTTACAACCAAGCAAAACTTACTGAGATAATGAAATTTGAATCATTTGGGGCAGATTGGATTATATTTGGAAAAGGTTGTAATCTATTTGGAAATCGTCGCAATTAATTGGAACATGTTTGAAATCAGTTCCGACATGGATGCAATCTATTCGAACAATGTTACATTCTATTCGGAAAAGGTTTCAATCCATTCGGAAAAGGTTGCAATCTATCCGGAAAAGGTTGCATTTGGTATATAATTTACATTAATTTCTGTCTAATAAACACAATAGTCAACCATGGAGCAATTAACGAAATGTCAAGAATCAAGCAAAGCAAACGAATTGGAACAAGTTAGTTTATTTTCTGACGTCACTAATTTTTATAACGAGATGTAGATGAAGACGAAGACTTGTATTGAAATTAGATTGCAATAGGCCCTAACTAATTCTTTATTAAACTTGCTGCTACTGACTGCCCTTTTTATTCTTGAAAGAGATGAGTTCCAGATTCTAATGGCTGCAAGGAATTCATATTGAAAAATATTGATATAACGAACAAAATCCTGCGATTGTTTGACAATGGGATAATTTTAGGACATTTTTGGAAAAGAATGTTGATAAAAAAGCAGAGTATGCAATATTTGAAAAAAGTTTAAAGGCTTTTTAAAAGTTTTAAGGCTTTTAAAAACATATTCGCATATTAGGATATATGGTCATTGCACGTACGTGCCACAATCGTGGTTCACAAGAAATGAAGTTTGCACTATAGGAGAATCTTCTCAACGTATCATACATACGGCCAATGATTTAATCTACATGATTATTCCAATCTTCAGTTTTAATCGTTCTTGAGAGTAGGAATTACATTTTGAATGACGTGAAGTTCCGGTAAGTATGAATGGCCCAGAGGATATATATATATATATATATATATATATTAGGAAACAGAATCAAGATCTTCATTAATTTTTAATTTTGTCAACTAGTTCTTTAATAAGTCCAAGAGGGCGAGTTAGGAAAGGCGGAACATCATCGATGCAGATGTGATACCTGCAATATTCTAGTATCGTGGACATTGATTGTAATGGGTTTAGATCCTTGAAGGACGTCGCTGAAGTTTAAAACTAACGTAGAAAATTCCCCAAGACCTTTTGTGTGCACTCTCTTAAGTACGACTAAATCAATTTACAAGTAGCCTTGGTAAATTGAAATTGAGAGACGATGATGATCCACACGCTCAAAGGCTTTGGAAATGTAAATAATGTGAAGGCAATTACATGACCTGAAGATAAATTACGACATATGCCCTCCATATTATTAAGTAGAGCCGTGGTACAAAATAGCGCTGGAATCTATATCGTCTTCGTGGCTTTAGCAGAAGTAATACTACAACGAACCTATTGGAGTTCACCTCCAAGACAATATCTAGTTTTGGCAACAATCTACAAACTGATTGTATTTATACGGACTTTAGTAAGGCCTTTGATAAACTGTCGCATTCAGTTATCTTGCTTAAATTACAGAAACCTGGATTTCCAACTTTATTCTTGTGCGCATTTTGGGCCAGAAGAGAAACTCATTATTATTATTTTGGGCTGTTTTCCAAAAATGTAAAAATTGTGTTTTCCGATTCCAATGCAGGATAAGTCATTCCATAATACTTTAGTCGAGAGCTTAGCATTAAGCATCCAATCATAAAAGAACTATTTACAACTCTGATGCTGAGATTTGATTATGAAAGAAAACCTTGTCAGGATTAGCTACAATGAGAAGATTAATTAAAGAGCTTGAGTGCTCAAAGAAGAGTGTAGGTGAACTGTTTACAACTGATACATTGAAAGTATTAAGAAGTGCTTAAGGTTAACATTAAAGCCATTATTATATGCACATAAGCATGACATAAAGATTTAAGGGCATTATGAAGACGAGATAGTTTACAAATTTCTGGAGGTTTGTATATTGTATCTAGAAGTGCATAATTCCGTTTGGTCCAACTTGCAAATTTCATATAAGATGTTCCAGTTTGTAAGGCCTAGTTGAAAATCCGTAACTTTGAAGTACATTCTACACTAAAACTAAATCAAAACTGATCAAAAAAGACAAGTGATTGCAGGAATTTAGTTTAGTTTTAGGTATACTGCATGCCTTTTTCGTTTTTTGTTTAAAAGCGCGGTCATTTTGTTTTTATGGCATTCACGCCTTCAAAATGGCTTCATTTTAGATCTCTCTTAAGCTTGGAGAAAAGGAGAAATTAGGGTAGGGCCAAATCTGGTGAGGAAGGCGTTTTTGAAGCCAGAAATGAGGTAACAACAACGGTGATGTGAAAAGAGGTATTTTCATGCAGGATGAATCCCTTACGAGATTGGTACAGATATAATCTTAGTATTCGAAATCTCTGCAAAAGGCGATCCATGGCATATTGAGAATATTCTTCCTATCCTTTCTATGCAACCAATATTTTTTCACTTTTGAATTCATCGCTCTCGTTTTCTTTGGGGCTTTTTGTTCTTTACTCCGGTTTCGTGTACGATATTGTACACTTTACCCACATAATGTTCAACTCTTCACACATTATTGGGATCGTTCGTTACTCGACGATCTTTAAGCAGAAGTGCACGCACATGTTTGACGTACTTATCTGCGTTGACCGTAGATGGTCTTTCCGGCTTCGGATTGTCTTTCAATCCAATCAGCCTTGAAGCGTGACTAGTATTTGACAACTCGAGTACGACTCATACAGTGCTTTTTTCGAAAACAAAATCGTACTGATGCACGTTGTTCCATCCTAACGGTGTCAACAAAACTGAATAGAAGAATAAACTTCATACTAATACCGACATCAAAAGGAAGATGGCAGTATTTATATAAAATTAATCCAACAATAGTATTCTCATTCTAAGTAGTCTTAAATATCCATTTAGCAGGAGAATAAATTAATTGTTTGTTGCGGCTCTCTCAAGTGCAACGCAGAAATGTGTTAACGGTGGTACAAATCCGGTACAATGTTGTCATCTGATATATGCAACAAAAAAAAAATAAGTAGGAATACGCCGATGTAAACAACTTTATAACAAAAAAGTTGCTAGCTGCCCTCTATTAGGCAACGAAGCCACAATATAAAAGCGCCCTGTCAGCAATTTCTTCAAGTTTTAGATTTCATGGCCGATACATTTTGTTATTGAACTCGGTCGTATTTTAGATTTGACCTCATTTAATGGCTAGACAGTCACAGGGAGAACTTGGTCCCTTTTTATATTTGTTGGGATGCTGTCTTTGATGGTTGTCTTTATGGAGTAAAGTAATAGTAAAGGTTCTTTCGATATATATATAAGGTGTCTCGATTTAAGATGCTTACCCTTTAAGGGATGATTTCTTGACTTATTCTGAGAAAAAATTTATATGCGATGGGATTCATCTGCAATATCCATTGGGATATGTCGTCCTAAAGAATATTGTGTTCAGATTGATACCTAAGTAAATAAAGTGAGTAAATTATATTTTCGAAATTATTGGATGTTAGAAAGTTAATGGCTCTTGTCTCATAGGTAATTGACCGGGCCACCTGAATATCAACTTTATTCATGTTTCCGTTTCACGGATACTGCCTATCATATATGAGATATTTCGTTTATATGCCCTAATTTTAGCCAGAATTGCCTTTTCCTCGAAAATTTCTTGTATTATTGTTTACTTTAATGAATTACTTGTTATTACCTACAAATCTTCCATAAAATGTTTATAGCTGGCTGTTATCATTTTCCAGATAAAAAGTAACTAGATTAATATTTTAAGTGATTATTTTACTACTCGCCCTAC
>QYTT01076877.1:6898-17971 GCA_006980735.1 Dasypogon diadema | reverse complement strand
TAGTATGGTTCATTTTTTCATAAATCGACATAATGTTAAAAATATTAACAAAAGAAAAAACGGTATTCCATAATACCCCCCACTACTAGATATAGATATGTAAATAGCCGGAAATGATATTAATGTCTTTCTGCCCATTATTTTCATGTTCACTTTAGGGCTGTTCGCTTTGCCTCTACAATCTGTTACTTTCTGCACTTTTTATACCAAATACCTAGCAAATAAATCTAAAAAGTGCAGAACGTATAGATAGTACAGGAGACGCAAAAAAGATCTTTTGTTTATCCCCTTCCTAGATTGCAAGTTATTTTAGTGTGAAATTAAGACTAAAACTTCTGCACGAAACTAGCCATGCATTTCTCAAACAAAATCGATTAGATTGCCATAGTAACTGGGACGGAATAACATTTTTCAAAATGGAAGAGTTTAGTGATTATTCCTCGGATGTGGTAGAATTTCCATCAACTTGGGAAAAGGATAGATTCAAGAGATTTGTTCACAACTCTTGCATTACCGATCCTTTAGACGAACCAGTAAATAAGAATGTCCAAACAAATGAGAAATTCAGTGTCATGGTAAGTTCAATCAATAGATATAAACTATCAAAAATCTTGCGATTTAAGGTTCAAACAGAACGTACTTTGGAGCAAGCTGCGGCTAACGACGACCGGAAATTAGCGACGTGGCTAAAGAAAATATATTCTTTGGTGGATTCTGAACTCGCCAAGGGAATAACGCCGTTGTGTGATTCATACTCTGGATACTCTGACCATGATGTTACAGTCAAAGTGTATCAGAAAGTTACCGATGACCCAAGCTGCACACAGGGAACTGCGATTTGGCTATCTATACGAATCAACAATGCACCCCTTCTTGTCGTGGCAACATTTCCTACTCATAATGAATGGTGTGACCATGTAGGAAGATCTATTAAGGTGTTCACTCCAAAACGAATGCCATCTCAAAACTTTGTGGTATTTTCTGAGCTCGCAACTCTTCTAGTCAAATCTTGTGTTAAATCCTTATCCACAAATCCCTTTAATAAAGACATATTCGCTGGTGGTACCTTCTCCGGTGATCTCTACATTTGGGAACATAGAACTCAGGCAAATACAGAGGAAGTTAAAGAATTACACTGCGAACCAACACAACACAGCTGCATTATTGTTATGGATTGGTTAACTGAGCACGAGCTATTAACGTGCCACTCAGATGGTTTCATATTTTTGTGGAAGGTTGGAAAGGAAATAATAAAAGATAAATGGTAAGAGTTAAAACATATAAGCCAGCGGAAGTGTAATGAAAGTCTTTTGTAGTTTTAAAATAATTAATAAGAAAACTGAGAGGCCTTCAGTGATTACTGCCGTTCTAGCTATTTCAAAAACCGATTTCATAGTAGGTACAGAAGAAGGCCGACTTCTTGTTTGTTCAGCAGCAAACTCCAGCAGAGGATATCAAACCTTCATAAATCCTATAATAATCGAACTGGAGAGTCATTCATTTTCCGTGTCGACGCTAATAAAATCCAAGTTCTCTGCAGCGGATGTCGTAATTAGTTGCGATTTAAGTGGAGAAGTTTTCTTCTATGATATTCGTAATTCTGAGGTAAGCTTTAAAAATAACAAAAGTAGAAAACGTATACACAGAATATACATAGGATGGACCAACTTTAATTGTAAAAATGCCTTTACCATTTAAAAATTACATAGGATGTTCGAAAGACACAAATTATATTTATTCTCCTGGAACAGATGGATCTTTGGAGGGTTTTAGGTATATTTTTAATTAGACACGATATGGTGTCACAACATATATATTTTGTAGGATTTCAAATGGCAAGCATTTTGTAGTAGACGGAAATCTTCTGGGTAGAGGCAGCGTAATTAAAGTCAGTGATAATGGGTAAGTATTTCATTTTTATTATAATTTCATGATAGAGTAAAACCTATTATTTATAATTATATATTTATTTATAATTTCATAATAGAGTAAAACCTGTCTAAAACGGAACCTGTGCAAGCCGGAAACCTGCTTACCCCAAAAAAGAAATCTATATCCCAAATTCTTGTACATATATTAGGTTTGTTCAACGAGCCTAAAAGTAGAGCAAAGCAGCTCAGAGCAGCTGCCAAAACTAAAGTTGTGCAAAAATAAGCAACATGGAGCAAATAGTTCATTGAACACAAATCTGAAATTTTCTGAGCTGAGTTTGGTTAAGTTGAAATGATTATGTCTTTTACACTTATATAATCCACCACTTTATTCCTTATATATTTTTAAATGTTTACAAAGGCACTTTCTTCACTATTATTTCTTAAAAAGTTTAAATTTTCTCAAACACAACAAATTACTCCTCCCACAATTTTGTTTTGAAAGCTTTCATTTGCCTGCCCGAAAGTGATCTGAAAATTATTCAGAGCAAAATTGTGCAGCCCAGCTCACTTTAGAGCAGGCTCGTTGAACATAGAGCAGGTCAGTTTCGGGCAAATTAGAGCAAGTTTTTGGTCTCATTGAACACAGATCATGCTCGATTTGGCTCCAGCTGAACCTAGAGCAGCTCGTTGAACAAACCTATTATCTGAACCTTCATTAGCGGGAAACCTGTTCAAACGGAAAATTTTTGCAAGTCCCAATATGTTTCGGGTTATACAGGTTTTACTATACCTAAATCTAAATGTTGACGTTAAAAGGTGAAGCTAAGACTGATTACACACTGCACGAGACAAATGCAAGACAAAATCAAATATGCAAAGACAGACAACAGACCTACACTAAGATAGTCAAAAGAGACACAAAATGTCTTGTCTTCCAAGAAACTAATCTGATGTAGATCGAAAAAGACAAAAACAGAAGATATTTTATAATTTCTTTTCATTTTACTTAAAATTGTTGTCGAATATGCATTCAGAAGTTGAAATTATTGTAGTCTTTTTTCAACATTTTGGAAAATTAAAAATTGTAAAGATATTGTAAATAAATTTAATGAATTAATGTACAAAATTTTTCGCAAAAGTACACTGTCTGGTACATATTGTTGAAAGAAAAATGCAGATACTACCTTTTGACTTCCAACAAGCAACAATAAAACAAAGAATATAAAATTCTCAAAATTTATTTTAGGATACTTAACGCTAGACAGTGGAAGCCGGAAATAACTTTACACGGATCAAGCTTAAACATGTCTTTCTGCGCAAATAAAGACATTTTATTTTATCCAACTCAATGTGAAAAGCCTTATTTGTATGCATGGTAATTCGTTTTTTGTCTTGCCTTTCCGATTTTTTCTGTTTTCGTCTCGTTTTTGTCTCTTTCGATGTAGAGGTCTAATATCCGCACTGTCCATTTTAGGAGAAGTTTCCCTACTGAGGTCGTGAAAATGGGCGATTTCCAAAATTATCTTTCACTAATATAGAAATAAAATATCAAATATATTTATTAAATATTGAAATATTAAAATTAATCTTTCTTTTTCAAAAAAAATTGTGGCTGCGGCCAAACAGCGCCGCGCACGACCTTGTGCGTAACATCCTGGAGGCTCGTAATCTTATCTGAAACACAAATCGTGAAAGTTCCAATTAGTTTAATATATTTCGGTTACCATGACCTAGTTTAGTGAAAACTTGTTATTAGAAAGTGAAATTACACAACTTTGAAATTTGACCCTCAGTTTTCGCTATTTTTCTGTTACTTCGATCGGCTTAAAAATTATTTATTATTAGAATTTTTTAATAATTTTAGGTGATGGTATCGCAATTATAGTGTACTAAATATCCCCAAAATTTCCAATAAGCGGGTTTTGAGATATCGTGTTACGCGCAGTTGGAAATGTGGTTTCGAGAAAAACACGTTTAGAGTTTGGAGACGTTTTTAGGCGGAAAAAGAGTACTTTTTATTAACTTTTGGTACGTTTTTGTTACTTACGGTTAATCAACTATGCCGGTATAATATACTTTCCTCGATTTCGAAAAACTCCTTTTCATACACTGTTTGCGTGCGACACACGACTATCGATCACAAACCATCCAAAACTTGGACGTAGGACTTTTTGAAGGTCCATCGTAAATACATAGATTTCTTCACTTGATAACAGCTTATCTAGATTAAGGCTAGATCTCGCTGTTTCAGCCATTTTTTGGTCACCCTTTTCATCCTGTACTATTTTTCGGATATCATCACTTTCTGTATATTTTATTTTATTTTCGAATGGGTCGCATCTCCTCTTCCTTAATTTCCCTCTGTCTAAGCTGTGCTGTGTGCGTCATTGGATTGTCCCCTGAGCTTAGGCAACACTTTAAAAATGTGCAATGGCTCCTGTAACTGGAGAAAAATTTGTTTAACATCGGTGGTGGTCTATGCCCTCATCTATTGATAGTAGCAGATGTCAAAGCGTCGACAACACTAGTACAATCGAGAATCGCTAATTTGAAATACTTGAATGAAGAATTTCTTACAAACTTGAATCGTTAGGCCGGAATTACATTCAAGGCTGCCAGCGGCAAGCGTCAAGCTTCATGAAGCTGAGAAGTTTGTATCAAATTAGAATGAGAGCTGCAAGCTTCAGGCTGCAAGATGTTAACAACTTGTCATTTGGTTGTTAAAACAAGTTATAACTCTAGTGGAAAAATGCAACAATTTTCATTCATAAAATTAATCATTTTTTCTTCCATTTCTCAACTTTTGTTAATGTTAATCAGTTCTTTACTTTAACATGCGACAAAAATTAGGAATTTTTCTAATTTAGGGACAGCGGCAATTGTAGCTGGCGTCAACATGAAGCTTGTCGCTGTGAATGTAATTTGAAACAAAGCTTCCCCATATGCTCTAATTTCTTGTCGCTTGCAGCTGAATGTAATTTCGGCCTTATTACTGCATTTTCTTCAGCGAGAACAGTTGGGGTACCTATTTTAAAACTTTTGTCTCAACTTGCCTTCCAATTCGAGTCGGATAAGGTTTTCTTGGAAATTGGGGTTTGTAGCATTTCAACTATTTGTGAAATCAAACTAAATTGTTGAGTTAATAAGTTTAGCTTAGACAACAGTTTAGTGTATTTCTGCACAAAGCTTTATAATAAATAAATCTGAAAAAGTTACCTGAACATCTTAGTCGTCGATTTTTATTTCTTTTCCAGTTACTTTTCAATCGCTTTCCTTTTCTTCCTCTTTGATAATTTGCCTCGGTATTGCTATTTACATTGGAAACATTGTTAGGAATGTTTTCAAAAATCCCATCTGATTCTTCTACAGCAGATTTTACTTCATGTTTGCTTATATCTAAATCACTGATTGCTTATATCTAAATCACGTTATTTATAACATGGTAATGTGTATGAAATATATAGGTCTTCTCACCAAACGAATTCTTAGACTTTGATGTGGGTTGATAAACTGATTCACTACCTGAAAAATCACCTGAACTTGATGAATTATCCCTCATATTTACTCTTCCGTAATATCGCAACTTTTTTGTCTATTATAAATTAAATTAAAACGCAGAAATGTGTAAAAAATGTTTACCAAGTATATGCCACTGCACAGCATAATCGCAACTGATAAAACAAACACCACTGAATTTCGTACACTTTGGGCATGTACGAAACTGGCTAATTACTTGCTGAACTTCCACTTTTGGATGAATGCAGTGTAAGAATAGGATATAACTTCGAAAAAAATTTGAATACCTTAAACTCGTTTAGTGCCTTACTTTAGACAGTGTAGGGATACAAAAGAAAAAAACTTCATATTTCTGATCCCCCAAAGTAGTCGAGATATCATTACAATAAGCTTGGCAGCTTTCTTTAAAACTAGCATACAACAAATCAAAGTCTGACCTGGGAGTAAAGCTTGAACATCATCTAGGTTAAATCAGTCAGCGGTTCTAGAAATGTTGTAAAAATGCAAAATGCGTAAATATCGGTTATTTTTTCTAAAATAAAACTTCGTAGAACAGACATTAAATCCTTTTAAAAAGAAAAAACTGAAAGAATTAAAATAAAATCGCATATTGGCCTTCGAGCTTAGAACTTTCTACGTTGATATTATTTAAATATACTAGGAGACCGCTGTGCAATTGCACAAATTGAAGGTATATGAGTGACATAACTTTTTTATATGTTCCCTCAATTTGCACCTTAAATTTCAAAGCGCGTTTTTTTTTCAGAGGTGTCCCCTGTAGGCCTAATCCTCCCATGCAAGGAAGCAATAAAAATACACTTGCAAAATATTTTACCATGCAGAATAATGAAATGAAAAAAGTTCCAGTAAATCCATGTATTGCATACTTATCGGTGGCAAACATCGAACTTAACACCAAAGTTACCCAGGAACGCAACCCAAAAGTAATGAACACAACCCCGAACTGATGCGGATCAGTGTTGCCATTATAAAATTTCAAGAAAAGCTCGATGAAACTCCATATAAAAAAAGTGGCAGAAATACGGAACCGGGAGCTTTCTTTGTATAATTAATATATAGATTAAGAGAATACCTTAAATATAGAAAAAAAAATTAAAATTAAAATGAAAATACTGATATAAAGTCCCTTTATTAATTTTTAATCCTTAATTTTTTATTTCAGATCATGGCTTGTAACTGGTGTATACAAGGGAACTTTTCAAATTTTCAAAATAGATAACTAAATATTACACAATTTCATATTTGTACATTAAGTTTTATTTAATATGAGTCTTGTTCTTTTTCAATAAACTGAAACCATTTAGAACTCTTTACGCAATATTTGTTTTTAATTTCTTCATTTTCCTCTTTGCTCGTACCGCCAACAAAATCATCTACTAACAAATCACTATTTGGCCTCAAATTATTTCCAGTGAAAATAAATGTATTGTCCGTTTCCTCTTCGCATTTAAATTTACCAACTTCTAAACTTTTTTCACTAATTACATCACCTTGGAGATTATTGCTGTCACTCAAAGAAAAATTGAGAAGAGCTTTTCCTGTATGTATTTTACTTTGTTTATTTATATCAACCTTGAAATTATTAACGTTCTTTGTGAGCCTTTTTACACATTTTTTTGGCACAGTGCGATGAACTGTGTTATTTTTATTTAATCCCTCGAAATTATTTTCCAGATCTTTAACATATTTTGACCATTTGTTGTCGAAACTGTTTTGTTCTCTGATCGTCTTTTCTGGCAATGATACCCGTTCTAATGAATTGCAGCTCTTTACTACATTCATTAAAACTGAGCTCTCAAAAATCTCTGCTTCGCCTTTCTTCTCATTTAATTTCTGTACCTGCATACGGCAATCTTTTCCGGAACCTCTACCATATTCTTGCATCACCGACTGCTTTTCACCGCACATCTTACATGTCCACTTTTTTGCCTTTGTCACAATATCTGTCTAGAAATAAAGTTACCCATTATAATAATTATGCTTTCAAAGTTCAATAAGGATCAATTTATGAAAGTATAGAAAAATATGACAACTGGCTGACATTTTTATCCAATATCTGTGATTTTACGATGTTTTATAAAAAGTAGTGTAATGCCGGGATCGTTTTTAATACGCTTTTATTAGCTTCACTTGTAACTATGTAAGAAAATCTTGTAAGTTAAATTTCACCCACTTCCTGCTTTCCGATTGAGCTGGAATTTTGCATACACGTTTAGGATAACAATGCATGGTTAATGACGTCATTCTAAATCCAATATGGCGGACTAGTTATTTTTTACGCACTCCCATGATATGGGCATCAAATGAAAGGGTTTGCTGAGAAGAATACGAAAAATAAAATAACGTCACACTAAATTCAATATGGCAGACGCCCCAAGATGACGGACAAAATTTTCTTATCTATAACGAAACGGAAAGGTAAAATGGGTGAAGAGGAATCTGATGATGGAGTCAAGAAGCAGAAAGTGCTAAAGTTCATTTTATGCTGTGAACTATGAGATCCCACCCAAGCCAAGGTGAGAAACGTGCTGAGGGCTGAATGGTATGAGCTTCGAGCATACAACGGAAAAGGAGCGGAAACAACGAGGCAAAAGTGAAGCCAATTTGCTTACTAACACGTAGAAATTTCGGTCCACTTTACAGTGTAAAAATTGACAGTTTGGGTTAACCCAGGAGATTTTGTATGGAAAATTTCTGGGCCCAAGCTGTCAAACACGCACACATTCAGAAAATTTTTGGCTTCACCTAAGTTACATGGGATTTCTTCTGGTGTTCCGCTCCTTCTTTGTTCTCTCCTCGAAGGGTATGAGGGTGGTAAAAATTGTCATATAGCAAGCGACACCTCAGGGCATCGAGCGCAACCCGGTTGTAGTTACCCAGTGAAAATTATGTATGCATTACATGTATATGCTCTGTAATGGTAATGAGAAGAAAATATATTCTGAAAGGCATCAGAAAGAAACGGTTGTTCATAACCTACCGGCAATTAGTTCTAACATAAAATAATATATTTTGGGTTTGTGTCCATGACAACTTTTGTGAATTAGAGTGACTGAAATTAGCTAAAGTTGCACTTCGAAGTTTCCTTTAAATAATTCTCAAACATTAAGCGAAAATGCAAGTAATGTAGTACGAAGAAGTGCAACTCTAACTAATTCCATCACTCATTTTTAAGCATAGTAAAAATATGATGTAATTTCTTATCATTTAATAAAATGACTTGTGAATTTAATATTGTTTTTATTTGGGTTATTAAGAAAAGAAATTTATATGAACTAGAGCTAGCCAGGTTTTAGTTACCGCCATCTACCAGGTTAGCGATTTATTAGACCCCTTACAAAGCGTATACATGTAACAGTTATGTAAGCGGACATGCTCTGTGCTTTTGTAAGTTTGAAGTAAGACGCTTGTAATACTTACATGTAAGAGCATACGTATAGGCCATGTAAAACGTATAAAATAAAAATATAAAAAATAAATAAATAAAAAAATATATGTTTGCGTTTACTCTACAATGAAGTTAAAATATTGGCAAGGGTAACATGCATATATCGTAGCAAATAAAAGTTTATTTAAGTTAATTATCTTTTAATTTTTAGTGCGTGATAAAATCGTGTTTTTTAAGTTTTTTTAAACTATATTATATTTAGATAAAATTTTACAAAATTATGACTCATAGTTATCGAAAAAAGGAGATAGCTACGGATACTTTGCCACTGCTCACGTAATTTGTTCTTCCTCCTCAAAAGCTACCTAGAAGGTTAAAGAAATAAGAAACCTTATCTAGGTGGACTTCGCACTATGCTAAATATCCCTCCTTCAACTTTCTGTAATTATAGCTGCATTTTTTAACAGCAGTGTTTATAGAGTGAGCGCAATTTATATAACCACACCAATAGAATTTACTACGTCACGGTAAAGCAAATGATTGTAACAGGACTCACGATCACGTGATATATTTATTTAACTATTATAAAAGGCTAAAGCTAGAGCAATTTTTTCCCTAATACACAGCAAGTAAAGATCAGTGCACATTGGTTCCGGGCCCATACTAAGATGCGACAAAAATCAAAATTTATCCGTTAATATAATTTAGCATTACATTACTGTATGTTATAAAATAATTATATTTAACAAAAAATGACATAAAATCTTACATAATGGCAACAAAAAAAGAAATAAGGCCTAAATAGATCTAACTACCCAGCAAAAATTATACAATCAAATTTTTTATCAGCTAAGAAAAACTAATAATGTGATTCCTTAAGGTGAGCTGACAAAAACACGTTCCACATACCCCCCTACAACCCTTCCCTAACGAGTTACAGCCCCTCAAAGATTTTTCGACTTTTAATGTTCCGTGATGGAAATGATTGCTCATAACTTTTGAATCACCCTATGGATCCAATTATGTACTTGTGGTTTAGTTGAAATGAAAGCCATCATGCGTACCTTTTATTTGGTATATCACTTGTTGCTATCGATGAACTATTCTTGGAGATATTATAAAAAGAATGGTAAATTTTGGGTTTTTTCCTAGAATGAGTGATAAGTGCAAGAGATAAAAAATAAAAATTAATTTCTATTAGAATTCCAACGCTCATATTTGAGAGGAACTCTCACGCAGCTCAATTTAAATTCTATACTAATGCAGGCTGGGTGGAAATTGTCACATGCACAAGGGATTTAATTAATACTTGAAAGTTTCTGGTGGAACTCCACGCGCTCCAATTTAAACGACATTTACTAGAACCGTAATTCTGAACTTAAACATTGCAAAAGGTATGGTGTTTACCTCCTTCTTCTACCATTGAATTTCTTATTGTAATTTTTTTCGTCGTGTTCAAGTTGGTGTCGGAGAACTTGTTGCTCATTTTATTTATTTACATATCGATGCATCCCTTTTTGGTAGGTATTCTCTTATTTGGTCTTGATTGCTCGTTTTTTCCTCTTATTATAGTTGCTTGATGGATCAGCCCGTGACGGTTGTCCCGTTTATTCCCCCACTTCCCTCCTAGTCTTAAGCCTGAAATACAATGAATACGACACGACATTGTCGTCGACAAATTAGATTTTGAATACATGTGACGACATTAGGTCATAGCAAATGTGACGACACGACAAAGTCGACGACAAAAGTTTGGTCAAAAACCGAATTTTGTCGTTGTCGTATGCGACATTTGAGTTTGACATTTGTCTGAGATAAAGAAGTAGGAAAGAAAATTAATTTTATGAAGTGTTAATCCACCAGAAAACTTTAAAAGCAAATAAATTCACTTTTAATACTGAAATTAATTTCCGCCTGGACATATTTCCTTACTGCACCTTTCCTCAGCTGTTGAAAAATGACAACGACATCGTCGTACTCATTGTATTTGGTTCCCGACAAATTACGACGACATTACTCGACGACAAAGTCGTGTCGTATTCATTGTATTTCGGGCTTTAGTGCATTTACACTAGCCTCAGGCTGAGATGAAGCTAATGGACCGGGACCCAGTATAAGTGCAAGTATAGTAACAAAACTGCAGCTTTTTCCTTTTATTTATTTTAAATGATACTATGCTATTTCTTGTTAAATTTTGCTACTTTTTGAAACTATTAAAATCTTTTTTTTCTTAAATGTGAATTTTTCAATGCTATAACAATTTTTGCTCAACTT
>QYTT01076869.1:0-10475 GCA_006980735.1 Dasypogon diadema | reverse complement strand
TAAGGTAAATTTGTATAATTTTTAAATTCCTCCATAATATACTTTTTGTATGCAGTGTTTATGACACTGTAAATTTTCATCCTCGGTACTTTAAAGGGTAATAATGTAAACTGGTTATTCCCCAGTATACTTCGATAAATTTCCATTTGGAACTAGAAGAAATAATAAATATGATCTTTAGGCGTCTTAATTAATGAAAATTTTACCTCATATGTGTTGTCTACGTCCTTGTAGGTGGTGATGTTTATGTCAAATGTATTTACTCCACGAGAAATTCTTTTATGAGCCACTTCAATTTTCCCGAAATCTTTTTCCACAGTTTCAATATCCAATTTAACGAATTCCATATCTGCCAAGGCAGATGACCACAAAATTAAACACAAGAATTGCCGGAACATTGTAATGCAAATTTTATTTAGGAACTGACTTCACTTCGAAGCACAACCCAAATATATCCCTTTCAGGTCTTCGAAATAGACTGCATGGTGAAATTACGTATATAATTAGTGTTTTGTTTGACACGGAAGTGGATATGATGTTATGATATCTCGTGCGAGATAAAGTGTTAATTACAATGTAATTTTCACACCTTGGGCTTTTTGCATCATGTGACTTCTTTTTTGACACGATATATAACGTAAAATAGGTTATAATGAAGATTAGGATAGAAGAACTTGAAACTAGATACCATCAATCGTATTATTTTATTTTTGCAAATAGGATCATTAATTAGGGTATATATAGGACTATCATAAATGGCGGATTGGCCAGGGGTCAGTCTTGATGTTTTTTTTTCTTTTAAATTAGTAAACAAAAAATAAAAGACCAATTTTAGTAAAATTTTGTCCACGTGTTTATTATTGCTTTGGCGTGAAATACAACTAAAAGGGTTGGCTCAAAATTGCAAAAATGGCAGTCACTTGGTGCAAATTTTCATTTTTCACAATTTTTGTCAGCTTTTTGTGTACAAAAAATTGAGTAAGAAACAAATTGTCTTCTAGTTCTTGCCATAGTGACATATGTTTTATAATATCCATGCTGCAAGAGTTTCACACAAACAAGCAAAGCTCTGCGTTTAAGTTATCATGTCCGCCAACACAAAAAATATGGTTCTGAGAAAAACGTGTATGAAGTTCTTTTTTTTAATTTGAAATGGCTGTAAAAGGGAAAGGAGAGTGGGAAACAATTGTATGGGCCCATCCTTCGATTGTAATAATTGATATACCGTTGGAGAGGGCTTTTCAAGTAGAACATTAATCACTATTACGATACGGTCAAATGTTAGTATTTTCGAAGATACGATGCCATAAAGTTATCTCAGTATAACATATTTTTATTTTATAAGATTTATTCTACTTCAACACAATAAAGATTTATTATTCTCCTACATCAATTACAATTATATCATTTAAAAAGCCCGCGGGGACCACTAATGGTTGATATCTGCCAACTCCAAGGTGACGATAGTTCAACGTAAAACACCAAACAGTCTCGCTCTCGCAGGCGCGTCACCTGTATTCTGCGCCCGCGTCGGCACGAGCGGATACTCGAAATACGGGGCAGAGAGGGGCCAGGCGGCGGTAAGCAATGACTATACTCGACACAGTTTAAGTCTGAGTTAGTTTTTACTGTTCACTGAAGTAAACTATAATCATTAATTCGTAAGAATTAAATCACTTTTATGGCAGTGTAATCAGTAGTACTCCAAAAATACTGACATTTGACCTCGATCGTAATCCTAACTTATGTTCTATACATTCCTGAGTAAATTATTTCCATTTCCTCCTTTACGAAGTTATCTTAATTATCTATGCAAAGACTATAGAGGAGCCACTCTTCTTCCTCTAAACGTATTTGCCGTAGGACTCCAAAGGTTTCCATTATTTTCAGTAAAGCGGGAAAACTGCGGATATTATGTATACATTTAATTTGTAGAATTTTGACGCCTGAAAATGCATGTTTGATGACGAGGTATCACAATATATAGTGGAGTTGTTTTGTGTTGCAACGTTACAACAAATCGTCTTTTTAAAAATCTACATAAATATTCTCAATGTAGTGTAAAATGTTACACGACTTTCGTTAATGACAATTGATGAAAATCAGAAATCAGCGAAATACCCATTAGCTTACTGATTTGCATAATCGTTCAAGATCAGGCCGATTTTCCAAATTTACTGTAAGCTATAAGAGAAAAATAATTAATATTATTAAAAAGTAACCAAAAACAAGTTCCTCAAAATAATTAAGCAAAACGGTGATCAAACTAAATATTAAACTTACTTTATTCACAGTTTTTCTATAAATGGCGAATAATTTTGTCCAAAGGAAATATGAAGTAATACAGACATATACAGTACTGAGTTGTATTTAATGAATAAATGAATTGTTTCTGTTAAGTATTGTAATAAGGAATATGTAAATTAATTATTGGATTATAATAAAAAAATACAAATTATATCGACGCAATATGTGGGTAAACAGATCTTGATTGGAGAGTACATATGTCCATCATCACGATTGGATCACTTGTTAATTCGCAAGTAATTTTTAGCGGAGGTACTTGAAAATGTTGTTTTTGTGTGCACCGATTTCTTTTGAATATTGTTTTCTTACCTGACCGCCTTCCACTCACACCGAGCTTAGAACTTTTCCTGTCCATTTTGCTTCGCTATTCACGTTTACACCTTTCAGTGTTCAGTGTGTACACCAATAATAACTTCTTTTTTGTGATATAGTATTTATTTTGACTTTTTTGTTTCTTTGTAGCCTTAATATTTACTATTCTGTAGCTTGGTTAGTTTAGCTAAATACACGTCTTTTGCATTTTTGTGTTTTTTTCTGTCTGAATAAAGTTCCTATTTATATATAAAAAAATTATTAATATATAGGGATAAAATTACAAAAAATTTAAAAAACAGTTTTAAGTTTTCCAAAAAGGCGACAAAAGGTTTATTAATAGTATCACTCATGCAAGAAAGAGAGACAATCATTTATTTCAATTAAATTCACTCGAAATCTGCAACGCTTTCCATTTGGTTTAGAACGTGCTTCCATCGTCACGATATTTGGATGTGTTTGTTAACATCTAGTGTACTAACAAGTTTGTTACGCCTCACTTGTATTGGTGTGAGACTGAAAAGTCCACGCGGGTAAATTCAATGTTTGGTAACTTAACTTACTAATTATATAATGAAATTAGCAAATGATATGATGAAATAAACACGTTCAAAATTAGAGAAAAAGACATTTTATATTAAAAGTAAGTTATGTTAGTTGTCTTACAAGACATATAGAGTTTATAATTATAAAAATCATTTGTAAATAAAGTTTACAGACTTCTCTGAGAGCACTTGGTGGAACATTTTTGAATTCATCTTGTATTTTGAATTTAAACCACTTGAGAATTAGGTTCCACAAACTTTTTATTTTACAATTTTACTGATTTTGGTTCAAAACATATCTAACCATGCTACTCTAAACGGTTAAATAAAACCGCTTACTCCTATTCTATAATTTCATAAGTTTTGGGATTTTTATTATTAAAATCTAATATTGATCATTTAGCATATGTTGTTCATGGTCTGCCCTTCTTATTTCATATATTTCATATTTAGCTAATATTATGTCCACCTCTTAAATTATGTAATAATATTAAGCCACCTATATTGCAGCTGTGTTCTATCAAGCCACCAATTCGGTTCATCTTTTTTACTAGAATTTTTGTGTTCATTGTATCTTGCTTTTAAAGTTTTTTTTCGTTTTACCTACATACACACCCGCACAATCCCCACAGCTTACCTGATAAACCACATTTTCTTCTAATATATTTCTCTGTTCTGTGTCATATTTTACATAATACAGCTTATTATTTTTAGCTTTTCGATAAGGGAGTACTGTGCGACCTTTACAAAAACTACACGTGGGATGATCCGCGTCAACCGGATCAGAGCTACGACCAAAATTAGAAGCAACCAAAAAAATCGACCAAGGGCTTATTTTAAAGCTTAGAGCGTCTACTTCCAAATGCCGAGTGCGCCTTTGAAAAATCCAACATGGCGGCTCCAATATGGCGGCCGGAAGCCGGAGAAAAACCGAGTGTCCAGCAACAAAAACTTGTAAAAATAAAAGTTCGCAACCGATCGGGTCGTTTTTTGTCTCAAACTGTAGCTGATAGATGCCCCTAAAAAGTTAGTGTAGTAGGTTGACAAAATCCAAAACGGCTGTGTCGCTAGCAGTTTCTGCCTATGCGCTTCGCATTCAAATGTTACCCGAACCGAAACAAAATGTTTTCGTTGAATATTGAAAGAAGGCATTACAGAAAGCATAGTTTTCCGCAAAAGCAAACTATAACTATCCCTAACATTTTTCTAATTTATATCATTCAATTTTTTATCTATTTCCTTAACAGAAGAAGATCAAACCTATGGTCGAGGATAGCTCTCGATAATCAAAAACCTGCGCCATTTACCCTACCATAAGAAAATGAGGATACGAGCGGGTTTTCTTTTCACTGTTTTATTCACTTCAACTCTTTCCTAACTTCATTTTCAGTACTTCGCTCAATATCTAACTTTTACCCACTCACTAACTCTTGACTAAATAACTTTGTGCATAACAGTGACGTCCTGGCTTTTTTCATGTCTGTTTATAGGATTGTTAAAATAAATGCTTTCAAAATTTACCACCACTTAAAATCTTGTTTCTTGCATTCTGTGCAATTGTGCAGGGCATCGTAATAATTAATAATTAGCGAACGCGATACTCTCGTTCAAAAACTAGTTAATAATGTTCAAAAAAGGGAGAGGGGTTTTTAGAAAATGTCAGTATTTCTCATGCAGCCAATGTTAGTAAAGCTAATGAAGGAAAATTCATGTAGGAAGGTAAGAAGAATAATGGTACACAAGTAAACTGGCTAACAGTTAATAAATTAATATTCTTGTCCTAGTCGGTACTCGAAGACAAGTGTTAGGTTAATCTTTATTAGTAGATAAATCGTTCTGTAGTTGTTACCCGGTGGCAAGTGGAAGAAATAATAGTTTTAGTTGCTACCCAAAACAGTTATGTAAAATAAAGTTTAGGATATAACGAATCTAGTCGGTACCCAGAACACGTACAAGGGATAGAAGGTAACAGGTGAACTTTTTACTGTAGTCAATACCCACAACAAATTCGGAGAACCAAAGGAATGCGAAAAAAATGAAATTTTGTTGGAGTCGATAACCACAAGAAGGAGGAAATGTTATTAATATGAACACTTATTGTAATCGCTATCCACAATAAGTCAAAGGTTAGTTTGGATTAGGGAATTTCCTCGCTGATGAGTGATTTGATTTCAAGGAGCGAAGAGAGAGCGATGAGAAACTTTCTTTAACAAACATTTTGGATAGCCGTTTGTTGTCGGAGAAATTGTGTGAATTTTTCCAACCACGAGGCAAATCGATGTTTGCAATTTGATAAGGATTGCAGAGTTGGGAAAATCTTTAAAACTTTACCAGGTAAATGCCGTCGATATTTCTCTAGCAGTCAAGACTTATGGCCAGTGTTTCTCATGATTCAAATAGGAGAGGGGGCATCCCGAAGGCACTCGATATCGGTTCGCGAGTGATGTTACGCCGTAACATTAACACGTAAACGGGGCATTATGGGTGTAGCCTTTCGTATTGACTAGGTTGCTCTTCGCTACTGCAAGAAGAGCTCGTTGAATTTGATAATTCCAGCGGTTAAGGTGACGATCCAGGCATAGGAGTTCATATATAGTCTAGAATATCGTCCGTAATATAAAAATAAAATAATTCTTGTTCCATTTAACTTTTTGATCCCACCTTTCCTTTCCTCATATGCTGCTCTAGGCGATGCTAGTATTAATTTGCATAAAATTGCCCCAATCATTGTTAACGATGTCTTTAGGATATATTAACTTAGGTTTGAAAGTTGACACAAATATGGCAATTTTTGCAGAAATAAACATTTTAATGCACATTATTTAGATTATCAATAGTAATCATAAAAGAGTCTTACTACTATAGTTGCACGGTAGATTTCTTCAGTCCCTTTATATACAACTGGGATTGCTTTGTACAATCCCTCTAAAAAGGTGTCTTCAACTGTTTTGGCATCGAAAAGGAAATCTTTAAGGTAGTATAATCCTTTTTTTAAAGGGCTAATCCACTGGTCTTCAAACTGCGGTAAATTTGATATCTCCTTCACACTCTCCATCGCGAATTTTTTGTAAACTCCGTTGAAAAATTCCGAAGGTGTTGCCTTATTAAGTGGAGTCGCAAAAAGTTGGTATTGATTATTGCCCATTGCACTTCGGTATATATTAAAATCAACCTGTTGAAGCGTTTAAAGCAATTATCACTTGTGAAAATATCGCTCCGTCAATACTTACGCGAAAATTGTCGTCCAAATCTTCGTGTAATGTGAGGTTAACAGAAACTGCTAAAACCCCACGAGAAACTCTCTTTGTTTTCAGAATTTGATTAACGGTATTGTTGTTTATATGGTCGACCACATAAGATATTAATTCGTAATCAACATTCCTTTTAGGCTAGAATATAATTTTAAATTATTAAAAAATATTAATTAGTTTTAGTTGAATTTGTTACCGTGTCTGCGTTGCCGTGCGGTAACATTAATGCTACTAACAAAATACAAGATAGTGTTATCGCGTTCATTGTTGTCGTCTGAGCTGCCCAAAAACAAAGAATCCTCATTTTATAGTAGAAAGTGAGTGTTGCATGCTGCGAAAGTTGTGTACTAAGCACGCTTTACAACTGTACATTACCTTGATAACGCTTGATAATGAAGTACATCTGTGAAGCTTCCTTTCATTAAAACTCTTCATGAACAGAACCATCAACGATAAAATCTCTGATAATTTTATTTCCGTTTAGAAATCCATATTTTCTGTTGTTAGTTTATACCCCGGTCAATTAATGTAAAATTATTGTAAAAATGTACGGTGCTTCTTTACTCTTTTATTAGCTTTTCATTGCATGTCAAACATTTTTACTACCTTCAATGGAATCCGACATACATAGCGTGTTTTTTTTTCAAAACGTAAAGGCTAATTTCTACATGAGATGTTTTCAAAATCATCGTCAATCATTTGCATAAATTTATGGTTCTTTTCAACAATTTGTGGAATTCCAGTTTCTAATGAGTATACCCTAGCTATGGTGAGATACGAAACACTATGAAGTTTATTCGGCATTTCTTGAACGTGTCGAAAGAACCGGCGCTTTGAACGCTTGTAGGTAAATTATTTCAAAGTCGTATGACCTAAACACAATAAGAACCCTCATAAATAGCTCTCCTATTAGATTGATAGAATTGGAAATACATGGACAAGGGAAAACCCAGCAACTAATACCCAAAAATTCGACAGATAGTCAAATCTGCAGAGGTCATAAATAAACCGAGTACAATCATTAAAAGCAACGTGAAGCTTACGGCTACAATATCCGTAAAGTTTTGGAAATATCAGGCTACCAAACATAAAGTGGGGCAAATCTCTGCCAGAAAATAGGCTGGTAATCACATGATCGCTGCGAGCCCTATTCCATTCAGTTAAATTTCAGGAATTTCATTTATGCACATTCTGTTATGACAAGGAAGCATGCGTTGCGACTTGATTGGATTTCTTTTTAGATGATTGCTTACTACCCACTGGATTATGTTTCTAAGATCATCATTTAAACGGGCAAAACAATCCTTTACTAGTCCAACAGATCTGTTAAGGTAAGCTTAAACATCATCGGAGTACATATGAATCTTGGTATAATTAACAAGATTCAGGGGATAATTTATAAAAATATTAAACAAAAGTGGTCCCAATATAGAACCCTGAGTAACACCGCGGAAAACAGGAAGAAAGCTGGACAGAATGTCATTGGACACTGACTTGCTGAATTCTATCAGACGGAAAATTACGGATCATTTGAATAGCAGAGGAAGAAAATCCGAAACGAGAACGAGAATACTTATACGATCTTTATTTAGTGCCCTTCGCAGATCATTAGAAAGTTTCAGCATAATAAGTTTTTGCAACACTTTAGAAAGAATATGCTAATAGGACGTGGGTCATACATGTCCTTCAGGAACGGTTTTTTTTGGCATAGCCAATACAGTGACTTCTTTTCATATTCGAGGAAAAGTTGCATCGAACTGAATCCCGTGAACTGCTCTTGCTACTTCTTCTGCATTAGCACCATGAAATAAAAAATTGGAACTATGCTCATTCACTAAAGAACGCTATCATTATTGGTATACTGTGCTACTGGTTGAGTGGAAGAAAAGAAGCTATTTAATCCTTTCACTATGACGGACGACTATAGTCACTCTACAGATGCCATTTTCATCGATGAGAGACTATAGTCGCTCTCTTTTCTGCTTATACTATGACTTACCTTGGGTTTGCTTTTCGATATTCAAATGTTTTATTACGCAATATTTTCTCAGGACAAAACAAAGACAATCGAATAATAACAAAGGACCAAATATTTTTCGAATTAGTCTGATCCGAAAGCTCATCGAATGCGCGCTATCGCGCGATAGCAATATTCTCTACAATTAGTAAGAGAAGCTATCTCCGTAGAAAATCAGAGCATCCAGAACCCTACACCCGCTTGCGTCCGTCATGCAGATATTTAAGTAGATTCGTCAAGATATCGGTCTGTTCATCAGTCGAGGAGGAACTGTAAAAATCAGACCAGTTCAAGGAATCACACTCTCTAGATAGATCCTATAAATTAATATTATTGCAACCTTTGTGCTAACTTCGATCTCTGAAGATTTAAGTGGGAGCATATAACTCATAAAGATGAGATCGTGGTCGAGAAAGCTTGGAGGGCTGAACTGATTGTGAATACTGACTCGTTCGTAAATCCAGAAGAGATGGTTTCGGTAGTATTGAAAAAGGTTGGAAAACATTTAATTACTACATCCTGATGTAAACTAACAACTAAGCATAAAAATTCACTCGATAAAGCGCAATGACAAAGAATGTCGACATTAAAATCACCACTCAGGATTGCGTTTTGATATTTCCTGATTATCTGGGAAACTGCTCTCTCAAATTTGTTAAATTCTATAGCATTAAAAACCCCTGGTAGGCAATGTATAAGACCAATCAATGACGTAGTTTTTGCCGTCTGACTCAACCTCAGTTCCATGCCCTAAGGAAGCACTTACAACCTTTGCCTTAATATGGTCCCACAGATAGATCGCTATACGACCCCCACTCGAGGCTACCGGTCGTTACGAAGTAACCTATAACCCTGTAGTTGAATCGAAGAAGAAATAATATGGTGCTTTAGCCATGTTTCAGGCATATCCCATCACGGAGGCATCGACTGAAACTTATCTATCTATCTTATTTTTTATGCTTTTTTCATTAATGGAGCAAATATAGCTAGGAGCCTGCTTGCAACAAACATTTAGCAATGTTTTTACCGTGCTCAGAGAATGAATGTTATTCATATGCGAAACAGCTGACACACCAGTCACATCCGACCTGTCTTTGTCAATGATGAAATTATTCCGTATATGTTATAATAGAACTTTTCATAACAATAGTAGAATCGCAGCTGCAACCGAAGGGCTCACTTAATTCTTTGACCAATACTGCAAATGGACCTACTGATGACAGTGGCGGCTCTTATTGATTAATCTGTCAACAGCTGAAAATTTTTAATTAACCCCGATGAACCATGAAACATAGTAAAGTTATCATCATTGCTATCTTGAAACTTTAATGTTATCCACTTTAAGTTCTTAACCCTTCAGACATCCTTCTTCGCCTTTTCATGTCATCAAACTATTACCGATGAGGTATTCTACTCTTCCTGGTAATTACAGAATTTCTTCTCAAAACCCGCTTTTAAGTTTCTGGTATTTTGCACTAAGAGGTCGTGTCTTAAATATTTTAGTTTGTAAAATTTAAGAAAGCTGGCAGCAGTGGTAGGGGAGAGTGGGGTAAGACGGGGTTGTGAGGTAAGACGGGGTACCCGGTTTATAGCCTAAACTATACACAATTCTGGAAAAGAAATAATTCATATAGACGCGCCTACCCCGCTCCCCCTCAGTCGCTTGACAACCATCGCAGAGGAAAGTCGCGTTTGGACGTTATAAAATTAAAACAGGTTTTGACAAGTTCTTCTATTATTTTCCCAATATTTTAAGGGTGTGGAAAAAGTATCGAAGAATCAAATTATTGTCACAAGTTTAAGTGCCCTAAAAAGTGTGGAAAATATAGATTAAGGTAAAAAAATTTAAAATAATTTGCAGTGCACCCTTATATTTTTTAATAATTTTTATTCATTAATTCACTCAATGAGGCAAGATGGGGGTATGTTCGAGGCTAACATCCAAAGATGTATATTATGAGAATGATAATGATGCTGACAATACTGAATGTCTTTACTGCCGTGGTTTATGGAGAGAATCTATTGAAGGTTGAATAAATTGCA
>QYTT01076866.1:0-17486 GCA_006980735.1 Dasypogon diadema | reverse complement strand
GAGACCCCTGTGCAATTGCACAAATTGAATATGAGTGGCATAACGTTTTTATGTGTTTTTATATGTTAAATTAATAATTTAATGAAAAACCAGTTAAAAAAGATCAAAAAATTGCCCAAGAATATCAAGTTTACACTGCCCAGGATGCGTACGATGTACTCTCAGCAAATTGTAAATCAATATGAGGAGAAATTGCAAAATGCATACAGAGGCAAAATTTGAGCCGTTTATTTTGAAAGTCGTTTAAGTCACATTTCTCAATATCAGTAAAAATCGAAATGTAACTGTAAAATAAGCCATTTAAAACTAATTTTTGCCCTGGTTGTAAAAGTGGACTCAAACCACTTTCAAAATAAACGACTCATTTGTGAATCGGAAAAATATGCGTGAATTAATGTTCCATTGTGGGTGTGCAGAGATGTAAAAGTCACGACAAAAACTAAAATCTTGAACAAACCCATTCTATGCAATAAATAGTTAACCCTTTGCACTCCGAAATCCCCTCTGCGGCACCAATTTATTGCAGCAACTTAGGATTTAATTTTTAATTGACACTCAACTAAGAACTGTAAACTGATAGGTGAGTAATTAACTCAATATTAGATTTTGCTTTCGATTATAAAAATTCTTATTGGGCTGTCAGCTCGTAATAACAAAAGTCCTTGAAGTTTTAAAAGACTAAATATTTCTGAAATTGTATCGGAGTGCAAAGGGTTAAAATATTAGAGGAAATAAGACAAAGTCCTAATAAATCCATATATTGCATACTTATCGATGCCAAAAACACGGAACTTAACACCAAAGTTACCCAGGAACGCAAACCCAAAGTAATGGGCACAACCCCGAATTGATGCGGATCAGTGTTGCCATTATAAAATTTCAAGAAAAGCTCGATGAAACTCCATATAAAAAAAGTGGCTGAAATACGGAACCGGGAGCTTTCTTTGTATAATTAATATATAGATTATTTCATTTAAATGAAATAAAAGAATTATATAAATAAAAAATTTTTTTTACGGTGAAGCAAAAGCTCAGGGGATACCCTGTGGTGCATAGCACAGCCTTGGCAGGAAGGAAGGAAATGGGAATGTGAGAGAGGAGGAGTTAGGAGGTCCAGCGGAGATGTCAGTGCACATTCTGCTTAAACAATTGCGGCCTATAGTCAATAGGAAAAACGGAAGATGGTAATTTGTTCCACATTCGTATGGTTCGGCTCAAGAAAGATTCTCGAAATTTCACTATTCTGCTTGCTGGGTCTTGTCTCAATGACGAAAGGGCGAAGACGGTTTGTTGCGCGGGTATCACGCGTAGTAGCGATAAAAGAGGGTTAGGCATGCGACGTTACGATGACGCTCCAGAGAATCGATTTTAGAAATAATCGCTTGTTGACTTTGTATAACGCGAACAATGCGGTACGTCCTGCCTCTCCCAAATATGTAAATTAAATTCAAGTCTGGGTCTGATATGAGCCTTGTAGATGAGCGCTAGGTCATATTGGGTAAAGTATTTCTTGGAGAAACCTAAGCACTTCATCGCAGTTTTTGCAACAGCAAAAATGTGATCCGTCCAACTAAGAGTGTTGGGTACCTGGACTCCTAAGATGTTCAAGTTAGGAGAGTTAGAAATACTCACCTCATTGACGAAGAGGAGGGGGGTTTGCGAATATAGCGGCTAGTAAATTTGCCTTTTCCAAAGAATCCCATTATGGATGACGGATGGCATGGAAGAGGAGGTAAAGTTACTTTTGACGGACTTAGCGAGCGACCAGAAGCCTTTGCTGCCTCTAGGGCAAGCAAATACTCTTATTCTAATGTTCTGGTCGAATTGGAACTTGGCTTTGCTAATGATTGAATTGCATTTATTGCGAGCTTCAATATAAATCCGCCTTGTTTCTGGGCACTTATTCGTCTTGAAGGACCAAAAAGCCGCTTCCTTGATCCTCAGAGCAGTCCTGCAATTCCCTGTAAACCACGAGTTCTTATTTGGCTTAAGATTTTTTTAGCTATGAGGGATGAAGGCGTATAAACCGAACCAAATAATATTAGTTAATGCTTCACAGCAGTTCTCAACATGTTTATAAACAGTTGTAATTTCGATTAAATGGTAACCTAAGATTTAAGGAGTTTCAATTTCTCGATGCTCTTGTTTTCTTGGGTTTGATTCAACTGAATAATGTTGAGAATGATGTGGGTAGGCAGCTGAGTCTTATCTTCACTTTTTACTCAATTAACATAGTACCTTAACCCCAGTTCAACTGCTCGGTCAACTGTAGATTTGCATTAGGAAGAGGGAAATCCAGGATCAATTTATTATGATCTAGAAAATGTAACCTCGCTTACTTCTACCGCTATGACCAAAAATCCCTTACAACAGGTATTTAGCAAAAAATTTCGAAAATTTGTAATGACTTGAAAACTAAGAAAAATCTTAGAACATACATGGGGGCGATTTGGGTTCCCCGAGGAACGCTCTACCTCCAGGCTTCCGATTATCACCACTTTTTGGGACACCCTGTATATAACTGAAAAAATCCTAATAACGCATTTCATAATAGGAACTGATGAAGGCCTCGCAGGAACTTCCTAATATGTGTTAGGGCATGCCCTCACAAATTTCTGCTCGGGAAGTGTTTTGGAGTACCTCAAACGAATGTAAATTCAACAGAAGAACCCAAAATTACGGTTATCGAATGATTTCATTTTGGTTGTGGGGAGTGTGGGCGGCAGTGGTAAACGAAGTAGTAAGCACTGAAGATAAGTAACAATTAATGAATCTTTTTTGAATCACATTTATAGGTGCATTTCATTTTTAGTTCACACTTATAGGTACATTTATGTAAAGTACACGCATCATGTTTCAGTTAAAACGTCGTAAATGAATGGAGAGTTTGCTGATAATGTGGCGCCATTTTAGAAAGGGGTTGGGCTATTAATATTACTGAGTTACTTTTAGTTCCAAATAAAAAGTAACAAAAACTGAAATAAAAGCAAACAATTTAAGGGGAGGCAGTTGAGAAACGAGGAGAAATTAACCTTTTGAGTAGTAAGACATGAAAATATATGTATACTACATGGAGTGAGTTTATTTTTGAATTATTATTATTATATATATTATTATATAAAAAGATACAATATAGGCACAAAACAATACATTTAGACACAAGAACTAGAAGAAACTGATACAAAACTATATACAAATGAAAGATAAAAAGACACACAAAAGATTATACATATAAGACTCTAAAAGGAACAATTAGAAACAACACAAACAATGACTCTAACAAAACACAGTATAGTGATCTATTCCGAAATGATTTAAAAAAGTAAGGGTTAAAAATTTTCACAAGAATTTGGAAAGTAATGTGATATGCCTGAGTCACCCAAAGGTGACTCAATTTACTCAAGTTCACAAAAGTAAACAAGAGAAGTTATGAATGGTCATTGACACAATTAAACCCAATGCTTTTAAGCTGGCCCAAAATGCAGAGGCAGTATTTATGCCTGGCCATCCACTCGTGAGTGGCACGAGATGGATCAAGTTACATATAAACGGTAATGAGCCCGACAATTAGCCGGCAAAGGTATGGAATTGCTGAGTCAGATATAGGTATTTAGATATCAGATAATAATTATTGACTATGTATAGATTTAGAGTAATATAAATAAGGCGGAATTATTTTAATAAACGAGGAGTGTTAAAGCAGCGCAACTGTTTGAATGAGCTGACACGTGCGGTCACTTATCTGAGGAAGTGCAAGGTACAATAAGCACGACAACATTTTGTATGACTCCAATTACAGCTAATGCCATGCACTTCACAAGGTAAATGACCGACACAAAACTGAAATTGTAGCCTGAGATTTGTTTCCCTGAAAATTGTCAGCTGTAGAAATTCTTAATAGAAAGTCAAATGCAATGTAAGCAAAATTCAATTTGAATAACTGTAAAATAAAGTGAGTTCTTCTTTATTTGTAGCAGAAGACGGTCGTTTTTTCTTTTCTTCCTTAACATACCTAACATTATCAGTATCACAATCCTCAAATTCTCTTATAACATTTTTCTTAGTAGGGCACACATTTGCAAAATGATTCAATTTATTAAAAAGCAAACATTATTTTACCGTATGCATAACACTATGACTCTTGCTGCACTTTTGCATCTATATATGTGGGAGTAATTTACTGTATTGTATTTCTGACGACTGATGCTTGGAGTCGATGTACGTGCTTTACCATTGCTGTTCCCTTGTGTTCTACAATGAATTTTTAAAAAATTTTATTTTCCGCATTATTAGATTTTTGCTTTTATTTTTCGTGCTGCATTTGTCTTACCCTCACGCTTGTTATTTCAGCTACCCTGCGGTAATCCTTCGCCTTCGCCAGATCTAACCCGTCAACTTAAAAGCTGAGCTTGTACGTTACTATCTGCAATTCCAATGGGAATACGATCGTGAACCATTCCGTTCCGAATTCAAAATTCTCTACTAATTTCACAATGGGTATACCCAGCGCACTCAGCCGCTGTCAGCGGCTGACTTGCTGAGTGTATTGAAGGAACTGCTGAACTCAACTGCTTAACTCAGCCGTTGGAGAAGAAGGCAGCGAAAAAATTTTCTGATATGTAACTCAACGGCTTCATTTGTTTATCCTATCGACAGTTTTACTTCCCTAATTGTAAAAGAAGAAGAAACATTGCATTTTATAAGAGTTTTACTGCAATAAAATTACAAATCAAATATAATATATTTCTCCTTTCCATCATAACAGGTTTTGTTTGCGCTTTATGAGAGATTACGAGTTGTTCACTGACACTTGTTCCAAGAGAGGCTGTCAGCATCTTGTTCAGCGCGCACTGTGTGCTGGATTCCAGCTTTCCGCTGTGCTAGGTAGCACAGCCGCTTAGCACTCACTCCTTGAATGCTTTTTTCACTTCTTTAATTTCCTTTTCGTTTTCTTCGGTGAGATTAAAAGTGTTTGTACACCAACAATGCTTAGTATGGGCTATAGCAAAACCTTCGAAACTACAAGCCATGCATAAAAAGAAGACGAAGAACATTCAACTGTTTTTTATGAATGCTTTAAGATAGGAGAATTCGCGCTGACAAAGTATATAAGACCAAATTGACCCATCTGAAAGCATTCATAAAAAGGAGTTCAATCGTCTTGATCTTCTTCTTGTGCATGGCTTGTAGCTTCGAAGGTTTTGGCTATAGGATCTTCATTCTAAAAGACGACAAAAAAAACGTTCAAGCGCCGTTATCTCGGAAACTGTAAATCACAAAAAAATTTTAAATATTTTAACAACCATTGACTTTTGCATAAGTGATATTCGGGTTAAATTAGGTGCAAGTGAGCTATTACGTCTACAAAGAAATATATAACCTTCCAACTTCTGTGGCATTCTTCATAACCTCAACAAAATTGCAGATTTCCTTTTCTTGGAAGCAAGTTGTTGGAATACAAGAGGTTGACAATATCCAGAAATCAGTCAATGCAATTTTGCATAAGTGACATATACAATATACCACTTTTCAGCAAATGCAATGGAGGAATCCGTAATATTATAAAATGCTTGACATCGTCATAGGAGTTCAGAGAAGAATTATAAACTGTTCGTTTACATTTTAAAGCCAAATGGAAATATATATTGTTTTGCGGTATTTTTCTATCATTTCTACACTATACAAAAGTAGAAGTCTAAAATTCTAAAAATTGATTTTATAACGAACAGTTATATAAATCCTAAAATTATATATATATACAAGTGATGGCCAAACTAAAATCCTTAAAGAATGTTAAAGATGCCTTAACAAAACATTAATGTCCAAAATTTAATCAGAAAAGTAAGCCTATGATAAAGTAGCAGCCATTGTCTGCACGACAAAGTTTTTTGTATGATTATTATCCACCAGAAAAGCTCTGCAAATTGCCAAATATAAAAGAACCTTATTATTTAAACACACCAGCCTTCAAGCTGTTAGATAAATATGTATCTTAAGAAACACGTACATTTTTAGGGATCTTGAGAAGAAAACTTTAATCATCATGAAATGAAAACTTTGCTTTAAGATACGAAGCCCTATTATAAACCCCTGCAAAATGATCATAGTAGATTGTTGTTACTCTAAAAGCTATTTGTATTGGTGACAAATATAAAAGTTTTCACGGTAAAAGTTTTGGAGTCATTTGACTAAAAACTTCTCCCCATATTAATTGAATTAAATGTAAGAGCGTGGTGAAACCAATCCAAGAAAGACATAGAAAAGGTGTTTTTCAGTTGATACTTTTCCTAAATTACACTTAATAGACTTCCTTCCCATTTGAAAGAGCTGCCATTTATAACCAAAATCTTGTTATTATTAAAAAGAGGAATTTTTCTCAATCGAGCTGGAAAACAAGGATTTAAGTTTTATTGGGTAAATTTCGAACTCTTCCCATTAAGAAATGGTTTCAAGTCTGAAGGAGACATAAATTTGATATTGAAATATAAAATTGTGGTGAATGGGAAAGTTGCGCGACGCCTGGAAATTTATTGGAAAACCCTAGCATATTTTAATGGTTGAAGGAGCCATATGCGTTCATGTTTTCGGTTATTTATGATTCCATTCCCAAGGGAAATAAGAGAGTTATCGAACCGTATACGGCAGAAGCGAACTAGTGTGCAAAGGAATATTTTCATGTTTCCTAAACTCAGCAATTTCTTTTCATGGAATTGCGGTCAGGTGCTCAAAGGATTTAATAGAAAGAATTCCATTTTATGGGATATTAATATGAACCGGAATTTAAAAGTATCCGGATTTTAGTTAGAATATTTCATTTGTAATGAGAATATGAGACCACTGCATTATGAATATAAAAGTCACGCACGTGGTAGAAAATTTCATATACCAATTTCAATCCAATTTTAACCGCGACGAATAACTTAATAAATATACATCGGATCAAAAAATAACCCAAATAAAAGTTTTAGGCAAACATCTGATCCTGTCAAAAAATGTCACTCCTACCCTCCTTGGGGTGGAGTGAGCGACGGGAGGGGGGCGGGGGGTTACTTTACTTTTTATTGCAGATCCGGATTCTACGCCACAAAATATATAGGTTTTATTTGAAACAATTTTTTTATTAGCACTGTAATCGCGAAATCTAGATTTTTCGCCTTTCTTGAAAAAATACGACAAAAATGTGTTCAATATTCTCCAAAAAGCTATACAATGATACTAATAAGACCTTCCACCTTTTTCTCAGTAGGTGCCGTTGGCATTAGCATTACCCAATGTGCACCACAAAGAGGTTGCGCGATTTCACTTTGCACATTATTTGGCCCTGAAAAGGACGGGTGTGTATTTGCGTGTGCGCGATTCTAAATTACAAATGCTGCCCAAAATTATGTTTCTGATTGTCATGGCAGATTTTTACTCTTTTTGGAAAGTTCTCCATACATTTGTTCAACACGTTCGGAGTTATTTCCCTGCAAGCATTCGTTATTTTCTCCTTCTTGTTTTCGCGCGTTGTTGGAAGATCTAGAAACACAATTTCTTTCAGCAAACCCCAAAGGAAGAAGTTGTTTAGTTTTGCAGCGATTTTAATGAGCTTACTGTTTCCTCAGATTTTTTTTTCATGCGACGTTTATAACTTTACAAAGTTTTTTTGCCGTAACTACTGAACGGATTTTGTTCCGGTTTTCTTGATTAGATGGGTTGACTCAACGAGAAGGTGTAAATATATAATTGAATGTTATATCTTTAGTACAAAAATTCGCCGCTAGAGGTAAATATATTCCAAGAGGTAGAGTTTCAGTAATTCTCGAAATTCGCACTTCCGTAATGTATAAATAGCCGCGGCCATGTTTGGTTTGCTTTCCTCCTTTTTCCCCCTCGAGTTCGTTGGACTTTTCGTGTTTCTTCCTTCTTGGTTTCCTTCCGGTTCACTTGCCTGCTTCTATATTCTTCCAACGTTATTTTCCTGGGTCTCGGAGTATATGTTGGTGCCTCGTTATGCTGATTACCGTTGATTGGCTTTGGTATATACTGCGGTATGATGGCGTTGATTGGGTATAACGTAAGCTGCTCAGTATTTCCCTCGGGATGCTTTACAACCTTCTCTATTTGCCCGAATATTTTATTGAATGCCTCGTCCAATTCTTTCATATCTGGATGCGTCCTTCCTGTTTTACTTTGTTCCGACTCAAGAAAGTTGATACCCGTTGATGCGTCCTTCCTGTTTCACTTTGTTCTTGACTCAATAAAGTTGATAACCGCACTATGATGTTATGTTAGTTCCCTGACGCGTGTTTTTCAACAAGATCGATGATCACGGTCGCCATGTAGTAATTCACGTTACAAATGTAGTGATCCAGCTGGGAGCATGCCTCAAGGCAGTGACTCCAAGAGCAGGCGAATATTCAGCCTTTACTCTAAGTTTAGTGGAGAAGCTTAAAGAGAGCCAGTACTCCTTGGTTTATGAAAGACAAACTTGTTCTGAGCTCTGAGTCTGTTTATTGATTGTTCTTAAACTATTTATACAAAATTCTTACCTACTATTCCCAATTTGCTGCTTTACTCAATAGTAAACATATTGCCCTAAATTGCTAAATTGCTGCAATCATATCAAAGCAATTCAACTTAAAGGTGAAGTCACCCCGGTAGTAAACATTGGCTCATGTTGCATTTGGTTACTTCCCAGGTGACTCAATCGTGTGCAATATGAGCTGACCGCGCACGTGCTTACTTTTACTCATTAATGAAATTATGCTTACTGCAGTGATAAGCGCTTTATTCGGTTGCTTTGATTGATGCAGGTCATTACCTATTACATGCTTACTACAATATGTATATAATTCATTCTGCTCTAGCATTATTGGTTCTATGCGTTACAAACGTTGGATCAAAACTAATATACCTTATGTATTATATGGGGTATAATAAGTTAAATTAGTTAAATGTCTTTACTTCTACTCCTATATTCTACGTTTTTTTCGCTCATTAGCTGTTCTTAGTGTTAGTGTATTTTATGTATGTTCCAAAACAGTCTTCTTCCAATGTGGCCCTGAAAAGCTAAAAGGTTGGACACCGATGATCTACGGTATAAAAATGATAAGAATAAACTTGGCAGCAATAGAGATCCTACCGTGTGTATCAGTATAGCAGAGTCCTATTGTTCTCAAAAATCTCTCTTCTTTGTTATTAATCTTTTGCAGCTGTGTCAAGTATTAGTGTCGATATGCCATCTATTATATTTTTTTAAAGCTTTTTCCTCGCCGTTAGTGCAGTGTTAAAGGATGCAAAAGGATGCGTCCAGAGTTCACGGACAGTTGGATGGCCTGCAAATTTGAAAGTCAGCTGCGAATATGTAAAAATAAGTAGCCGCGGATAATTCACTACATATTACTCTATTATTGAATCCGTTCGTTATTTTCTTCAGAAAATCTTAGGAAATTTTTACATGGTGTGCATAATTTCATCGCACTCTCCTTTGACTTCAATATTTTTTTTCTGAATAAATTGTAAAAATTACTACGCAAACAATCCTTTGCAGCTTGAATTTTACACTTCGTCAGGGAAAATTATTTGACATCAAAAGTAACTATGATAAGATTTTGAAAATCACGTAAATATTCTCTTAAGATTTTCTGATAAAAAAAGACTTCTATAAGCTTTCTCGTCTCCGTTCCGAACGGATTCAATAATAAACCCGATAGTAATTACTTTACTTTCTTCTCTACATCCAAGCTATTTTGCTCATTTTGAAGTGGAAATTTTGAGGGGATTGCTTTCAGGGATTTTCTTCGGGAGGATCCTTAGGCCGGCATGTTATGCATACTAAATTGATAAATAAGTTAAAATTCTTAAGTTGAATGATCACATAACATTGCAGCATTCAAGGGTATATTTAATTCATTTAAATTAATTATCCTAAAATTTAAAGGTCCTCCTCACAAAGTAAAGAACAAAATTTCAACAAACACACTTCAAATTTATTAAATAGTCCACCATTACCAGAAATATTTTCACGAAAATCACCTCAGAATATGACCACTTACTGACGAAAATTAGAAATTTCCTTCAAGCCAAAATCATTTTCGCAGATATATACATTTTTTAAATAAATATGAATTTTGTTTGTGAGAAACTCACATTTCTGTGAATTCAGTGAATTTTTCCAACTGTAATAAGAAAGATAAAATACCCGGAGGACTAGCATCAACAGCACAAGCCCTGGCTAAACATTTCCGACCTAATGAAATGACTACACAAAATTTATTCGTTGTTCAGCTTTACTGGAGTACAGGAAACGGCTTTTGTCTGATGTGATAATAGAGAAATAAATTATTCTCCACAAGATTGGACTGGGAGATAAATATTGCGGAAATACGAACACCACTGGCTTTTTTAATAAGGGTGAATTCATTTCGATTACTGAACATAATTTATTGACGCCATACACTGAGAGAAAAACATTAGTAAACTTTACTATTTCAATATGTAATATTTGCTACTTTCCAAATAATGGTACAAATGGTGAAATCAAACTACTATTTAGCTGAATTTGACTAGGAATTAATAAATCTTCGTCGTCGTCATATGTGTAGTTCTATATGTCGGGACACAATATGGAGGCCTGGGCCGCCCCCGCCGAGAGCACCTTCGTTTTCGGGCCATCCTCGGTGCCGAGGTAATGGAGCGGTCCTTCAGGTAATCCCCCATTATTTGGAGGAGGTACTCTGGTACCCTGAAGTCTCGCTCCAACGCGTCCAACACGTCAGCCCACCTAACCGAGTTGAACGCGTTCCTTACGTCCAGTGTGACCAGCAGACACACAGCGCGGGAAGAGTGATTTCCCCGCTCCGTGTCCCTGGCCGTCTCCACCACCTCCCGGATAGCGTCCACCGTGCTATACTGCCTCTCGGAAAGGTCTCCAGTGGCTTGAACTTCCGCCTGGAGGCGAGGTTTCAGCAGTCGCTCCAGGAGTTTGCCGGCGGTATCCAGCATGCACAGAGGCCTATACGATGACGGGGAGTCCGCTGGCCCCTTGCCCTTGCTAACCAGCACAAGCCTTGCTGTCTTCCAGCGAGGTGGAAAGTGTCGCGCTTTCAGACAGGCATTGTACATATTCAGCAAGAGCTCTGGATGGCTCGCGACTATGGCCTTTAGCACTTCCGCCGGAAGCCCGTCCGGCCCCGCATGCCGCGGGAGGCTTCCACGAGTTCCTCCATAGTAAACGGAGGAGCCTCGGAGGGCCCGTTAGCTGGGCGGCGGAGGCCCAACGGGTGGGCGGGGAACAGGGCGTCCACAACGGACAGGGTGGTCGGCGCAACCGCCTTCAGTTTTCCAAGGACCACTCTGTACCCCAGATCCCAAGGATCATTATTCAGATCCTTTCCCAACCGTCTCCAGCAGCGGCGCTTGCTGGCCTTGATGGCCCGACGAAGATCTCTCTTCGCTTCCTTGTGCTCGGCAGATTTTTGGGTTGCGTCGGTCAGCTCGCTGAGCCAACCACCTGAGTCAGAGACATTTCCGCCTCAGTTCCGCGATCTCGTCTGTCCACCAGTAAACAGGATGTCTCGCACCCCTACACCCCTTTCTCGGCACGGCCTCTCGGCAAGCCTGGTGGATTAGACTCATGGTGGAGTCCACCAACCTTTCGGCCCGCTCAAGAGGTGACAAAACATCCGGTATCAAGAACTTGACCTTCTGCTTCACGGCCAGTTTTAACGCAGCGCATAGAAATTTTCGCAGCACTAACACTTCCCGTTTTAGGAGAAGGAGTCGCCACTATATTTCACGACACGGCACAAAATTTCATACGGAAAATATTTCCCAGTGGAAACCGTTCACCTGTCCTTAGGTGCAAACTGGCCTTGAATACTTTTACAGCAGAGAGTTCATTGCCTGTTCACTTGAATACTTTTACAGCAGAGAGTCCATTGCCTGTGCACGTAATTCGAGCCGTCAGGCGGACTTGGATATCTTTTATTCTTGGTGTGGACACAATAACTTGGAGCTCAACATAAATAAGTGTAAGGTCATATCGTTCTTTAGAAAGCGTAATGCTATCAATTATGACTACACATTTGCCGATGACAACATTCCTCGCACACAATCTTTTACTGACCTCGGCGTAGACTTGATTCAAAGCTTGATTTCATTTTCCATATTAATTATGTGGTTTCTAGAGGTAATTCCATGCTTGGCTTCATTAAGTGCTGGTCCAGGGAATTTTCTGTCCTACGGGTCTCGTTAACATTATATAACTCATTCGTCAGACCACTGCTTTGAACACGCATCCCAGGTTTGGAATCCTTTCTATGCTGTCCATAGTGACTGTATCGAGTCTATTCAGCGCAAGTTCATTAGATTTGCGCTTAAGTATCTTTCCTGGAATGACACTGTGATTCTTCTGCCTTATCATGAACGGCTCAATCTTATTGGCCTGGCTTCCTTGTAAAAGTGACATAAAGTTGCCGATAAAGTTTTTATTTTTATCCACCAGCTCCTTAACGCTAACAATGACTCTGTGAAGCTCCGGGACAGGGTGGCCTTCAGGGTTAATGATCGCAATTTAAGAGGCGTTCCCCTTTTGCATGTTAACTTTTCTAGGGCTAACTACGGTAAGCATGAGCCTATTAACCGCATGTTTGCAGCGGTCAATCGCATTGGGGAGCACCTTGATTTGCATGCGTCTAAGAATGTATTAAAAAATCGTCTCCATCTGACATTTTGTGATTTATGTCTGAATTTAGAATTATTATCTAATTTTTTCTCCTTTTATTTGGTTTGGTTCTACTAACAATTATACCCTAGACAGACAGAGTTCTAAATCACGATAAATCTCACGTAATTTCGAAATCAAATTACAATGTGACACACTGACCTTTGACAGCTGTTTGTGATTTCATTGTAGAGTTTTGACGTGTTGTGTTTCAATTGTAAAAATGGAAAATTATAAAGTTGCGGAGGTTTTATATATTTTACAAAGTCAATTAAAGGAATTCATTACAATTGATGAAATGTTCAAAATGAAAAAGGATTTATTAAGAAACATATGATAAGAGCAGTGCAACATTACCAAAAAATTCTGATAGAATTGAGGAAAACTGTTCAAAGATCTCTTTGGCAACTGGTAAGTGAAAAAACGTTCCAGATTTAATCACTGAAATAAAATATTACATATGTATATTGTAACCAATCCAAGTCCAGGGGTTAGTTGGCTACACCTGTTCAATTTCGGGAAATTTAAATCTGAAATTCAACAAACTTTTTCTTCTTTTGGCGACAAATGAAGGAAAGCCAAAATTTTTGCAACCCATATAAAAAGTATTTTTATTATAAATTTAACCTTAAATAGCTTAGCCTAAAACTAACTTACCTACGTTAGTAAATGAAAATACTTATCCCAGGCCTGGGGTTCTTGCTGGAGCGTCGCAGTCCACGAGGCAGCTTGATTCCCACGATGCTCTTTCTCCCTGCGGGCTTCTTTTTTTTGGACCCTTAGTTTCTGCCACTTTAGTTATATTTCCTGTCGCCTTTTGTTACACTTTCTTAGTTTTTTTTTTAATTTGCTTCAACTGGTTTTATTGTTTTTTATTTTTTTGCACTAATCAAACTCAAAAAGAACTTCACTCTGTCTTCCCGCTCAGATACCTTGCTTTTTTCACCAAATCTCCACCAGAAGGCAGAGCACTTATGTGATTCTTTAAAGCTTTCAGCAGCTTTAGAACTCACAACTAGGTGTCGTTCTAATTAATACTATTTAATTAATTTTCGTTTAGATTTTTATAATGAATGTTCTATGTTTTCTTATATAATTGTGCAATATTTTAATTATTTCATTTTCCTTAATTGATGTAACTCCATGACTAAATAGTGATTTAACTTTTCTTCTATTAACTTATGAATTCCTATACTCCAATATCAATTTAGTATTCCTATTAGATTTACAATAACTTCTTTACTTCTTTATACAAAATTTTAAGATTTTAAAACTTGTTCATAGTGCTTATTCACTTTAATTCAACTGAATACAGAGCTTTATGATTGTGTACTTACATATTGATATAAATCTTTTAAGCCATTCTACTTGATTGGATCTATTAATGAAAATATTAGAAATTGGCTTCCGTTCATTTCTTGCCAAGATGTGCAATAGGGTTCAACATTAGGAGACAAGTGAATAGCAAGAAAAACAGGTAATAGTCGAGCCCCCGGATGCATGTCTTGGACCAGTAGACATTTCAGGGGTAGTAATAAATTAAATACATTGTTGCATCTCAAGCCCCATTACAATATTAAAACAACAACGTATTAAAATTTCACGCAAATTTCACATATAGGTGGCTCCGATTTAGTTAATATCGTGATTTCAAAGCTAAATCAGCCAATAGTCAATACTTTCTTTTCTTTCCTGCACATCAGGAAGAATATAATTAGTCTAAACCAGTTATAGCTTTTTTTTGTTCTAATAGTAGATTTCTGTTGAAGTTTTTCTTCCTTTCTGAGTATTCCTTTCCTCGAATACGCCCATATGGCTCCAACAAAAATCATTTATTTATTCGTCCTTTACGACAAGCAGAGTGTACATTGCAAGCGTGCTCTAATCTCGGAGCCGTAGTGGGAACAGCTTTCCTTTGCCCAACATGAAATACATGACATCTCCACTTACATATATCAAAAGTAATCCGCAATTAGCTTGCCTTTGCATTTTAAAATTCGTTTCATTTCTTGATACATTAAATCTGGTCTTATACATATTCACGTAAAAAGTTTTCGTTCTCATCAATATGAACTCGATTTATAAAAAATTAAAAATTGAGATTATACACGTATAATTTCAAATTGGCCAGAAAATATTGCCTCATATATTTCATTGAGTTTTTCAGAGCCTAACTTAAATTAAAGTTCCTTAATCCGCTAAGACAAGTAAGCACAGCTGTTTTATTGTTGGAAATTATTTAAGGTATAAATGTAAGGACTGAAAGGGGAACTTTGTTTAAAAATGCCTTCAGATACTTAGTTCTCGCCTACGTTCAAGAGACGTGCTTTATATAAAAGTTAGTGAAGGAAACAATTTTCCGAGACTAATTAAAACAACTTTATTGTGTTGAGAAGAGCGTCACCCCTTCTAAAAGTGTTGTCAGGCGTAATGATGAGATATTCTCGATAGCACCTTTTAGGTATCGTAACGTAAATAGCAACCTGAGAAAATATACTGGTATCAAGTTGGTGAAGCATAATATCTGCCTGAATCTGTACCTCTTGTTTCCGTTTCCAGTTTTGGTCTGAAAATACGACCAAGTGATTATTATTAGAAAGGGCAACTCACTGAAAGTTGGGATTCCTTCTTTATTGCATAGCTAAATAAAAACTTCCAGAATATCGCGTAGGCGTATGAAATATATCCCATATAACACGTTTTATTATCATTTTGCACCTTTTATGTCTTTCCTACGGAAGGTGTTCATATTGCTGAAAAGAAAGAGGGTTTGTATTTTTAACGACTTTTGTGCTATCCATTTACCATAGAAGAAAGAATGAGATCTTTTGTATCCAGTTTTATTGCTTTATCACGATTGATTTACCTTGGCGAAGGGCAGGGAGACTTCCACGCAGAATAGACAACAATTTAAAGCAGACATCATTTTTTAATTTATTTTATTTGGATATTCTTATTAAAGGAAAATGGTATCAGCAATTTTTCAACATAATCTGATAATATAGTTTATGCTTCTCATAATACTTATCAGAATACTACTCTTTGGAATGAGCGTAACTTAATTGAAGTCTAGTATAAAATACGCTGTTTGTAGATTTTGATGTAAAATTTCTTGTACAGTCACAGAAACTCAATTTCCAAACAGTAGTTAAAAGTGTAGAGAAGACTGAATATGGCGTTTGTTTAAAGAATGTTTAAAAATTGCGGAATTTTGTAGAGTTGCATTCTGCAGATTTCCCCCTCTGTTGGGGCGCAATCGATTCCAGCAAAGGGCACGGTGATTTTGTAGTTTAGGCTTCCGCGGATATTTCGGTTATTTGAATTGTTTTTCGGAATACCGCGTCTTTTTTGTTTTTCGTCACGGACGCCCGTGAAATATCTCACACGCGCCCGCGTAGAATTACACAATATTTCGCTTGTCATGTCGAAAGCTTTTTCAAGTGTTAACTGAGGCCGCTGTGAGATATTTCACGGGCGTCCGTGAAGAAAAACAAAAAAGACGTGATATTCCGAAAAACAAATAAAAAAAGGCACGGTGATTTGCTTGGTTACCAAAGTTTTTCTTGCGAAGCCACTATAATGTTACAAAGTATAATTTCATACTAAAAATTTGGGATTAATATGCGACATTTGCCACGCTAAATAATAATTGCAAACTTCCTCTTCCCCGAAATTTCCATCTGCCTAAGCTGGCCTGTATGCATCCTAGGGTTGCTCCGTAAGCTTAAAAAGCACATAAAAATAAATAAAGAAAAAGTAAAGATTAGCTAATTGTTCGATTTTCTTCTTTAATTTAAACACCTGGCATTCTTAGAAGATAAACTTTATTTCGAAACCTACAATACTCTATATGGGAGAGTTCCAATGCCATTCATAATTTCTGTCCTTCCATTCTTACTATAACTATTTCGAACTCTAAAATTAATACAAGACCATTTTAGTTGAGGAAAGTTCATGTTTTGTCTAGATTTTTACAATAAATTTGATATGCGATCTAATTTTTGATTTCATCTATAAATTCTCTGGATTCATATTTCACGCTCTCAATTTGAGTACGAAACGTATTTAAGTATTCCAATCTTTAATGAAATTGTGATTACATATACTCAAGATTAAAATATCTTATCTCCCAAAAACATATGAGAAATAGCACGGACATAGCTATAGCTTTCACATGAGGGGGGGGGGGTCCAACATAAGTAGGTATACAACATATGTATGACAAAAGTAACAAAGCTAAATAATTTTGATAATTTGCCCATATGTTTAGGGATATTTTTGTAAAAGCTTTAGACAAATTCCCTTCCAAGTTATACGTTTCACCCAAATTGTAGGTACCTATACAATTTTGCCAAAAGCAAAAGACTTGAATAAGTTTGGGTAAATTTTTACATAGGACTAAGGTAACTCTCCGGAGCAAGTGTATATTTATTACAAGTTGGATATGTAAAACTTTCGCTAATAGATTAAGAAATGCTGGTTAATAGTTTTCTTGGAATCGCAAATTTTTGCTAGAGAAAATTGGGAGATATACTGAGAAAGTTATTAACCAGCAACTAGCAAGTTGAACTCAACTTTCTCAGTATATCTCCCAATTTTCTCTAGGAAAAATTTGTGATTCCGAGAAAACCCATAAAATTGTTGAATCTCATCGACTACATACGGAACGCCGCATATATGCGGCACTCGTACCCACAGGTCGTCGAGTGGATGTCTCTTATATTCGCTTGTAGCGAAAGGGTTAAAAAAGCATTGTATTCTATAAACTACTTTGTTTATA
>QYTT01076859.1:0-11699 GCA_006980735.1 Dasypogon diadema | reverse complement strand
CTCATTTTTATAAAATTTTAAATGTGATCAACTATGAAATAGTATTAGACACTTTGATTAATTTAAAAATTATATTTATAAGATTTTTGTAAGTATGCTGAAGTCCCCTTTTATATATTAAAAAATATTTATTTTTAAAAGCAGCAACCTTTTTACTTTATAATTTAACTATTAATCTCACTAACGTTTTGAATGATTTAAAAGTTGTGGAATGGAAGCAAATCTTAAAACGCATTACACCGCTAATCTATGCTAACTGCTAATTTTGTCACAAGCTTCCATCAAACAGGAAGGTCCCCTCATTACCCTTTTTATGAAACATCATTCGAGGATCACTTCGTATCCGCACACGTAGAATCTATTAAATACTTGTGAATCACATTCGGCGGATTTGGTAATAGTGAGACCCTCCCTTCTTAAAACCTCCACGTAAACTTCATGTAACCTATTCCAAAAGTGTTTTGCCAACTTCATGGAAACTCACCCATTTTTAACCAATTTCCAAAAAGGGTAAAACAAGCAATTCCTCCATATAGACCGATAGAAATTACTTCGATTTTGTCAGATATTTTTAAAACGCCCATCTAATGAAATAATCTCAAAACAAAACACACCGCTAATATGGCTTTCGTGTTAAGCGTTCTGCTGGTGACTTATTCACATTCCTAATCGAATGATAACATTTCTTTGCCCGTTATTTTTGGCGAGCCTGGGGATGTTTCACTATATATTTCGAGATTCTTTAACATAGTCTAGCACTGTGACCTCTTTGTCACTTTATCACTACTTAGGCTTGGCCGTTCTTTTCTTATCTGGATTGGAAGTTTACTTTTTAACCATTCCACATGAGTTATACCAATTCTTTTCCTACTATTTACCAGCAACCTCTAATTTGAATTTGGCTATAGCGACCCTCTTGGATCTTGGTCGCTTCTGGTGCTATCTCTCTACGGATCTTTTGATTTTAAATATATCCTCGCCACTTAATGAAATGCAACGCTCGAAGGTCTCCTTTCATATCGTTAAACTACCACAGACAAATTTTTCCACGTTTCCAGTTACCTTCGGGGTTTCGACTTAAAAAATTCACAGATCCTAAACGAAAATGAGTAGGAAAGTGAATAAGCATTTATTTAAAATTATGATATGATATTAGGCGCGTAGACGAACCATGTTTAGTATGAACTGAATGGCCTCCATCCTAAAACTGTCGTTATCTTGAAAACCGTTAAAAATGCTCCACCCCTTCCATACAATTTTTGGTAAGCCACTTTACCGCAGGGACCCTGTACAATGATATCTCTGTATTCGGTTTTTGCGTTTTTAATAGTGGTAGAATTTGAATTCCAATCTCGATGCAATCTTAAGCATGCAAAGAACAACTATACTTCTTACAGCTCCATTCATTTTTACATATTGCCTCAAATAGTTAAGTAAAGCGTAATATAGTAAATATAAGGCATTGATATGTACAACCTCAATCGCCCTTAAATTTCTTATTTAAGGGCAATGTATAAGAAAATAAATAATGCTAAGAGAAGTGTAGCTATCTTTCGCTTGCTTAGAATCGCGGCAAGATTGGAATTCAAATTCGACTAGTATTAAAAATTCGAAAACTGCAAATATGCCAAAATATATTGTCGAAAATAAACAAAATAAATATTTTTAGATTGTTATCAATCTAAACGCAAATTGATGGTGCCATTTTTGAATTGCGGATTTCCATAAATGCTCTCACCAGGTTCTTCATCTTGACTTCAGCAGAAGTTTTCATAAATGGAATTTTACATGTATGTTTCCGTATGATTTTAATTTTACGCAAATGTATTACCAGTTTTGTGTGTAGAAATATAAAAAAGGGTAGCATGCTTCAAAACAGCAAAAAAATATATAATTAATCAGACCACAGTACTGTGTAATGTGGCATTGTTTTCTACTGGCATGTGACAACGTTTAGCGCATCTTCGGAAAATAAAGAAGAAGGTTCTCAGCTGTTTTACACCTGTACACTTCACACCTATGTATTTTTGTGATGATAAGAAAGTCATCTCCTCAATGAGAACGCAAAAAGTTAAGCGGTGAAAGTTTTGTAGTTGTCACTGTTATTATCTACTTATTGCAAGCCAAAATGAGCAAAAAGGCACTTGACAACAAAGAGAGGACAGAAAGTAATAAGAAGGTAATATTACTTGGAAATTTAACGGAAATTTACTCAATGGGCCACGATTTTCAGAGACGGGGTCATAAGCGTCGCGGCATCGTTTTGAGATTTATGTACGGGGTATTTAAATATATCATGCAACTTTTCCACATAGTTCTAGATAAGGTTTTGGAGTTCTGCTTAAATTCCTACTGGGGACCAAAGCAAACATGCCCTCCCGTCACGAAAAATCATTTCGTGACGAAAAGTGCTGTGGAATTAGCAAGTATGATAAGGGAAAAGAAAGTAAAGTGCCACGACGTCGTGAAAGCATACATCGACAGAATAAATGAGGTAAACACGGTGCTGAATGCGGTGGTAGATGGGCCATTTCAAGAAGCACTTGATGAAGCGTCAAAAATTGACGAGCGCATACAAAAGGGTCAGATCTCTGAAGATGAGTTTTCAGAAAAACCCTTCCTCGGTGTTCCCTTTACCACGAAAGATAGCACCGCAGTAAAAGATAAGTTGCACACCTTAGGTCTTATATCGCGGAAAACTTGTCGAGCACATGATGATGCCGAAATCGTGCGATTAATAAAAGAGGTTGGAGGTATAATTATTGCAACTTCGAATGTTCCAGAAGTTAACAAATGGATGGAGACGAGGAACATGCTCTTTGGACAAACGAATAACCCTTATGATACCAGAAGGTCAGTCGGTGGATCATCTGGAGGGGAAGCAGCTTTGATTGCTTCATGCGCCACCCCCTTTGGACTGGGTAGGCATTTATTTTTAAGTATACTGGTGAGGTCTTAGTAATATGTGCATTTTTGCAAACAGGCACCGACATCGGTGGTTCAATAAGAATACCTGCGTTTAATTGTGGAGTATTCGGTCATAAGTCAACCACTGGACTTATTAACATGAAAGGGTGCACACTAAGAACAGGAAATGAGGTCTCAAGACTTCTAACTGCTGGTCCAATGACCAGATACGCTACCGACCTCCTCCCTCTATTTAAGGTAATCTTTAAATTGCTATTAATGGCATTGTTGCAAAGCCTTGTTTTTAGATCCTCGTTGGACCAAAGAATTCCATTATGCTGAAATTAGACGACAAGGTCGACATCAAGTCTTTGAAATACTACTACATTCCCTCGAACGGTGACATCAAGTGCAATCCTGTAAATAGGGAAACGCAGTCTGCAATGAACAAGTAAGTGCTATTACATTCGCTCATTACGCGATATCTGAAGTTATGCAACGAATTGGCTATGTAACAGGAAATGTTCCTATAACAAATTCTCGTTCCTTCCCTCATAGAGTAGTTCGGCACTTTTCAAATCTAACCGGACAAAAAGTGGTTTCAGCTCATCTCCCTGGAATAAATCGATCATCTAACTTGTGGCGCTACTGGATGAGTCAAGAACCGACTGATTACAACACTCTCTTAGGGGATGGCGTTGCTCTAAATCCCATAGTGGAGCTTTCGAAAAAATTAATTGGTTGCAGCAATTTCACCATGGCAGCCATATATTCATTGATTGATTCAATTCTTCCTAAGGAAAACGCGGAACAAATGAAAGAACTTACCGAACGGTGTGAGGATGCCCTAGCAGAGCTACTGGGTGATGATGGCATTTTGTTCTATCACAGTTCGCCGAGAACGGCTCCATTCCATTATTATCCCTTGGTGAAATTTAATGATTTTCACTATTTCTCAATTTTCAATGTTTTAGAAGTTCCTGCCACTCAAGTAAATTTCTATTTTGTGAATATGGATTGAGGTTATATATTTTTGTCTACAGGTGCCTTTAGGATTGGATTCCAATGGGCTGCCATTAGGTATTCAGGTAGTAGCAACAAAGAATCGCGATCGGCATTGCCTCGCTGTTGCTGAGGAGTTAGAACGAGCCTTGGGCGGTTGGGTTCCACCATTTACAATGAAACAGTGATCTGACTACGAACATAATCCAAAGAGGATTTTTGCATTCCGATCAAATTTTTTATAGTGGTAAGAGCGCCAGTTGCTTTATTTTATTTTTGTGGGAAGTTTATTTTTAGACACTGAGGAATTCTCATAAATCATTTTAATTGGTATTGGAGGCATTTCAGAAATAATTAAAATGTTATATGGCCAGGGAAAAGTATTCATTAAGACCATGTCTTATTTGTATTTGAAATAAATTTATTTTTGTAATTTGGTGTTTACAACTTTACTCTGGAAAAATATAGCGAAATAGGCGCGTTTTAAAGAATTTTTATTGCACCCATTGCGCTAAAATTAGCGCTTGGGTGCAGTAATGGATAACACTGTAGTTCATAATTCATGAGGTCTCAATTTCTAATATCATCGGCCGTCTTGTCTACCAAACACAAGCAACCGCAAAAAGTAGAAGCAGGCCACAGAACTCGCTGGATAATTGATAATTTTAGGGATATTCATAAGAATAAAATGTAAAACCAAGAAAATGGCGAACAAGAAAAGGCAACGATAAATATAATTTCAAAGGAGGTAAATTCAAAAGAATCACGTTGGTAGGTAACTCCACACAGAATCCTTCTCTTTTGTAAAAATGTGTTCTTTGATATGAAATTTATTTAATATTATTACGAAAATAACAAAACCCAAACACAAATTTTTGGAAAAAGGGCAACTAATTATGAAAATAAAACAATTTTCCTACTCTTGGCAGTACTACCTGAAAACGTCAGAATAAAATGTCATGTACACTACACAGGTGTCGCTTTCATCTAGTAAAAGAAGAATTCATAGGAAAATTTCCTCAGTTTTCGCTAAATCGTTTGATAAGAAAGAGGTCGAGTGAATTAATTACAGCCCGGTCGGTCCTCTCTCTCGCGGCCAATAACTTTTGAACACTTAATTCGCTAAACTTGTAGTGGAATATATCCTGTGACAGAAGGAGAAATCTTAAATGATATAAATTTGCGCTGAGTTCAACTTTTCTCTTCATTTTCTTTTCTTTATTTTGTTTCCTCCAACAGTAGTTTTTCTGTTCGAGTTTTCGTAATAATTCAATTGTAGTGCGCGTCCACACAGCTCGCTAATCATTTTCAGTTTTATGACTGAAATCCCACTTGGCATTATTTAAACCAGGAAGTTATCGTGAAATTGCTTAAAAGTGGTGCGACTCCGAGTGGATAACGTGATAATCACCACCAGCTTTTCTCGCTATGGCGGAGAACGAAAATATAGACAGCAGTTTACATTATTTTGAGGGTGTTGAGAAGTTATTGGAGATTTGGTTCGCACCGAACCCAAGTAAAAATGCTGATTTGCGGATGATTCCAAGGTTAGTAAAAGAGATTTATCATTTCCACCCCCTGAGGACTGTTCTAGTACTTGTATTGATTTTACATGGTGAAATACGTCTGCCCCATCCGGCATGCATCGGTTCGTCCGTCTAGTACTTTTCCCTTTCGAATGGCAGTCGAAATATTCCTGCGTTGATATGAAAAAAACTAATTCCTGCTGAGAGTGTAAATTTCGTTGGTCTTGTCACTTGTGTTTAATTTTAGGGAGTCGTTGAGCTTGTCCGCGCGGAAGGTCGAAGCATTGTTCCTCTTCCTCGAAAGAATTTGTGATAAGTGCGATTTGCTCTGGGTCAATGCAGCTCGGAGTACCAGAGCACATAGTAACCAAACCACAGCCGGGTATTTTGTGGCACGCTTCACATGCGAGAAGCCTCCCTATTACATAAAATCAGCTGCTGGTGTTGTTTGTATAGGTTGGGTCGGGTCGTGAGAAATTACTTTGTAAAACTGGAGAACTTTTCTTAAAATATCCACAATTTTTCAAAGAACTATCAACGTAACGCCGCAGTCTCGAAGTCCGCCAAGTGCCAGCTGCCAAGATTCTTCGTTGAGAACTGAGTTACGTTGGATGAGCTCATAAATAAAGCCTTATTATGCAAATTCTTACAGCGCTGCTGGCCGGCTATATGTGCGCTTATTCAAAGGTAAAAGCAGTTTCATAACTTCCGAGCCAATTGCCCTGATGTACAGCCATCAAATGAAGATGTGGAGCGTGTAGTCGCGATGGGGAAATGCCTATAAAGCACCTTGTTCTCACCCGCCGCTCGGCAAGTACAAAACTACCGAATGTTCGAGAAGCCTTGCCGGTACAAAAGCACTACAAAAATCGATGCGTTCCCGTGGGATAAGTAAGCTTGAGTCTTGAGTGTGGATGGATGATTTCTCTGCTGTTTTAGGTCGTCGTGTGAAATTATGTTTTATTTTGCTAAGAGGCAGGAACTACCGACTAGCGTGAATATGTCAGCCGGAAGTTATTCTTATTTAAAAAAAATATGAAGAGGTAACTTGAATCCCTTTGGAAATAATACGAACGATAAGACTTAATAAACAAGATTCGCAGATTTGCTTTTATTTTATGGGGGATCTTTTTCTGCTACTCTGCTCCTTGAACACCAGCTTCGCTTGTCCACAAAATAAATTGCCGCAGGTCATCCAGTTTAGAAGTATGCGGTTTGATTTCATCGTGGCTTAACGGATAAATTAAATCCACGAGGTTAACATTTGGTCTTTAGATGAGAGCGGAATTTTTTAGGGTAACCTTTTAAACTGCACCCATTGGTCTACAGAGCAAAGAGTTTTGACTTTATTCAATAAAAGACTTTTTAAACGATTTCAGTATTCTCAATTCTGTGGGCAGATCATGTAATTCAATTCGATAGTATCCAAAAGATTCGTTCAGCGTAATTTAGAGTAACGAAAGAATTTTATAACGGCCATCAACTGCCGTATTGAAATGTTAAAAATATAGTACTAAATTCAATTAGAATAGATAAGAAATTTCCTGCTAAAACTTTGTCGCTGGTATTTGTTTTTACATCCATAAAGCTTCATCAAACCAAATGGACAATATTTCATCTTATCATCCACTTGAACCAAAACAGATAACAAAGTCTCTGATGCTATTTTCAGAAACGTTGTAAATCATGGCTTTAAGTCAGGAAATACTGCAAGATTTATGTGACATTTAAAGGAGTAAGACCTAACTTTATCCATAAATAGACAGCTTTGAAGGCATTTTTCTATAATCATTATGAGAGAAAAGGGTTCAAGTTTTTCAACCTTCAAAATACAATCAAGAAAAATCTCGTTGATGTACAGAAAAACATGAAAAAAATCATTCTTACACAAGTTTCCTTAAGAAATCTAAAATGATTTCAACCTTGACTTAATTTCTCAAAGGCAAGATGAAACCTTTATTTTTATATTTATTGATTTTAAATTATGCAACTTTTATCAATCAATTTAAGTCAATTGGCGAATCATCTTTCTCCGTCCTTTTGAAGTTATTCATGCGCGGCCGAGTTCAATTTCCAACCAGAGTTTTGATTCCATTTTCTAGAGAACTGCCACCACATTTATGCAGAATTGGAGAAATCACTTTCATTCTCAACAAAACTTTGGAAATTGTTTTAATAACTTGCAATTGTTCTTGTTAAGAAACGGTTTCAGGCGACGGCAAAGCCACTAAAAATAGCTTGAAATATAAAAACAACAAATTCTGTACAGTGAACCGGTTTGGAAGGCAATTTCACGCATGTATTGAACGACAATAGCCATAGTAGCACATGAAATACTGGAGGTAAAATGATTTCTAACCGGTGCTTGGGAATAAAGCCTACTTTGTAGAAGTATGAACGGTGTGATTATATGTAACCCACTCCGCTGTCTGAGTTATATAATAAAAGCCGGCCGGCCGGCCGCCTAGCCAGCGGGCCGGCAAAATGCAAATCTCTACTGGAACTTGTTTTTCGATTAGTAAGCAATCATGCAGAGCAGAGAAATACCAAAATGAATGGAAAAATAATTTTTTGTGTTAATCCGGATGGAGCATAAAATGGTAGTACATAAGGACGCCACACGTTTTCTGACTCAGTCAAGGAATTTTCAAATGTTATACTCTCTTATCAGGGGTCAATTGATATGTGTTTCTCGAGGAATTTATTAACTCAGCCATGTGTAGCCTACATATAATCAGAAAGTTGTAACTTGGTAGCAACGAAACCATTGAGCTACACACGAGTTGAACTACTCAAAAGATTTCTTATCACCACGTTGAACTTAACCCCCGGCGCACTTCTAGAAGTTCACGCACTTGCTATATCGCTTCGGAATTTCGATTGTTTCCTCAATTTGATGAATTTTTAAAAATGAAGGTTTTTAAATAATTTTACTCTTGCAATTTGTATGTACAGAAGCCATTGGCGCAACAATTCTTCATTCCATTCTTTTCTTTTTTCTGTATAATTATTATTATTATATTTTAGTAGGAAAAGAATCCAAAAACTAGAGTCTTCAAAATCCATATTAAAGGCACCTTTTTCCAAAACAAAAACACCTGTTTTATTTTTCATTATTAAAGACTCATTTTTTATTCCAGGGCAATGTGGGATGCTCTTCTAAAATCTGTACGGTGCGAAATAATAAGTTTCACAAGAAATGAGTATATAGATGCCTACGTTTTAAGGTAAGTGATCATGATCATGTCGGTATTCTATATTATATAATCAATAAGGTTACAAATTTGTTATGGCAATTTTGCATTGGATAATGTAATTAGGAATATAAAATAAAAATTGTCAATTATAGTATAGAAATTGAAACACAAAAACCTAAAAGAAAGATTGACATTACATCTAATAACCAATTATTACATAGATATAAAATCGAGTAGAATTAATGAACATAATCTGAATTTGATCCATCCCAGCGACCTTCACCATGCGATGCGAAATTGAAAAGCCCTTTATATAGGACTTTCGGACTCGCCTACAAATAGAGCGCGCAAAGTCCTCCAATCAAACACTCGTCGAATTCTCATTTTTTGCTTTATGAGGATGAACTTTTCTAAAACGAAAATAGGATTCAAACGCAAATTGATTTTCAACACTGAACCAAAAAGTTTATAAACATGTAAAAGATTTTAATTTCTATGAATAATAAAATAAATTTATCCCAGAGTCTTTGTTTTGCCAAGAATTTTCGGTCATTTATTTATTTATTTATAAAATAATGACGTACTATCTCCTACTAGAATTAATTAGACTAACAAAGTAAAGAATTTCGTGATAAGCTTGAGTACACATTAATAAAACAAGAGTGATAATTGTCAATTTACTGACAAACGAGGTCAGTGCGCTTATACATTACTCTCTTCAATAATTTCAAGGGAAGATAGTCAAATGCTAAATATGTCTTTATCACAAGAACTTTGGTTGAGCTAGACAAGCAGTTCATTTTCGCGAAATTATCTATAAGCGCGCTCAATACTTATCAGCCGTCTTTTAAAATGTGTACACATATTTTCCCGTCTAGATTTTCACGTGTCTGCGACATGTCGTGTCGCCGTTCAATTAAAGTTGACAAACCAATTGAATTTTGATTACGACATTCTCGTGTGAATTGTATTACGGCAAAACTAAAGTACACACTCACACTGCAGAATAATTGTCGCATGAGCCGCACCTATAAATAGTATAATAATAATTCTGTGTACCATATTCATTATCTTCAGCGTCGTTAACAATATTAAATTATTTTCCAATTTCACTGTGTGAGTTGTAGATTGCACCACGATAATCCCATTGTAGTCCACCAACAAGTGCTTCTAGATCAAGTAGACCACCTGCTTCAAACTCATTCGAATGGGTGGACAACGCATGCATTCCATTGTAATTTTATTTGGTAGATAAAAATAGCAAGCACCCTAAGTCAGCTTGAAGTGTAAAATTAGATACCTCACGTATTAATAAACGTGTTGTTAAACAACTGCCCGATGAAGTTTTTTGGTAAATAAACAATTTCCATGCCAATGGTACGCCTCACCTTCTCCAGAACATTTTTACTGTAGAACTTCTCCTAAGCATGATATAATTGATTACATCTAAACCAATATAAAAATATTAAATTTCATTAAAATATTATCGGCAGTCACATTATCTATGCGAAGCCCTATAGTCATTCGAGTGAAATACACATGCTTGGTGACATAACGTTATTGAGTAAATTTAAATTCGCCTGTTATTATTATATAAATTTCTCATGAAGAAGTGGTATAATCATATAATAGTAAAAACTCAATTTTCTCGCGAATTGCCTGCTTTTACAGTGCCATTCACTTTTTCTAGGTATCACAATATCTTGCTATTTCTATTTATAAATGTGCAATCAAACTCGAAGGATGTTTCGGACAATATACTTGTTAATTTTCAGTTCTAAGTAAATTTAAAAATTTGATCATTAGAGGCTATGACATTTATGAGATACTTTCAGCTTTTAATCATTTCCGTGATGTAGCTTTAATAAAATCATTAAATAGTAGAAATTGTTTAATAAAATTTTTCAAATTGCTTTCTCGTGGCAACTTTTTAAAAAATATATATATAACCAATAAACATTTATTTAAGTATTTTACTCTATCATCCCTATGAATTTTAAAAGTAATACCATGATGTTTCAATGGTGCTGCCCATTCATTTTTCTCTTTTTTGAATGACTACTTACTCTACTTACTCTCTAACATCAAATATCGACACTCTGGAGCAATGAAGTAATGATGGTTGTTTTTGCTCTTCGATTGATACTTCTAAGGACACTACTCTAATAAGATCTCTAGATTGATCCCTTTTAGAGTACTCTCTGCACGTAACACGTAACTACGTAGAATCTAAAGGCTTAGAGAAAATTCAATATATACCAGACTGAGCATACACTAAACTAGTCTTTTTTAACATTCGGCTTGCGGATATTGATGTACACTCTTTGATTCTATCCAAAAAAGGCACAAATAATTTTCTTTTACATTATTATTTATTATCTTATATTTTATTATCAAATCCGTATACTTTGATCCCCTTGTGACACCTATTCCTGCTAACTTAAATTAAATTCTTTCACAGAGAAGCGAACAAATACCGCAGATTTCAAAATTTTCCACTTAATCGAATTCAGTCTAAACAGCAATAATCACCTCTGCTCCCAAGATAAATCTACATCTTATACCCTCAAACTTCCTCATTTCGTAATATTATGTAATATTTCCATTCTGAACTTCCCTTTCTTCAGTTCACGCTATCTAATAGGTAGTTACATATTTCGTATACGTGGTCTAATCACCGTTGGCAAATTGTATAACTATCTTTTTAGTTTTTATGCTGATAGGGTTGGGTAAAGGACTATATTTGCGATAAGTGCTTATTTTTACAGAGCCTTATCGGGAATTCCGGTTAGTTATTCCATTTTCCCGCCTGCAATAGCTGTGCAAATAAAATGAATGCATCGTGACACCATCCCTCATAAAAATCCAAAGTTGAATGGAATTCTTACAGATCTTAAAGCAATTTTGTAATATAATGCGATTAGCAATTTCCTTCTCTTTTGTGGGAGACCTAATAATGGTGTAAAACGCATGCATGCATATATGCATTCAGCAATAAATAACAACTACATACTTTATAAAAGTCAAATTTGAGGAACTGAAAGGAATTTGCACTTTTATATTCTTA
>QYTT01076857.1:2538-22631 GCA_006980735.1 Dasypogon diadema | reverse complement strand
AAATAATTCACACAAGCACAAAAGTTCTCATTTAAGTCAGAACACTTTCATTTCCAAATAAATAATCGTATTTTGGTCCCTATATAGAAGTAATTCAGTTTGCTTCTGTTTATTGGAAATAAAATTATAAATACGTCCAGAATAAATAATGGAGCCCACTTAGCTATGAGGAGAACTTTTTCCGGGAGTATTTTTCTCGTCAGTTCGACTTGTAATCTTTCAACAGTCATTTTTCAATTACTTGGGTTTATTGTGTGCAATTTTTTGGCATCCATCAATTATCCCTCCCAATTAATCAAACTGATTGAAAGTAATAAATCCTCCCTAAACAAGTAACACTCACGGCCTTCAGCTGTCAGGATTTTGATCAATTCCGGCGTTAACAAGCAAAAATCCTATAAATAAAAGAAACGTCAATTCGCGTGTTTATTGCGTCGGCACTTTTTTCCCTAGTGTGTTCCAAAAAAGATGTAAAAAAGTTGCCGACTATACTGGCCTCACCACCACGTAATCAGATGGTCTGACTCTCTGTGAAAATATAAAAATAATGAGGGAGCAACCCTCAGAAATGGAACGATATAAACTTCAGCCCTTACGCAGACGAAGCTTAACCACAATTTTACCACAATCTCCTGCCGACGATCAAGGATGAATATAAATATTCCTCTGTCTCCATGATTAGTTGCAAAAACAAGCCCAGGACTGCACAGAGAGTGGCTTCGGCTTCGGATACCTATATGCCATGTGCTTGGTGGTCTTGGATGGTCGTTCATGTGCCGGATGATCTTTTCACAGAGGAACGTTTTTTATTGTCTCACTGTGCTGTTCCTGGTATTTTTTCAGGAAATTGTGGAACAATATTTCAAGGTATCTGATTATCTTATATTGGAAGCTCTTTAGAAGCTTTTACCATCAGGCGTCGGCTATTCTCCAGTTTTCCCTTTATGTGGTGCTAGGCGCTCATATATCCCAGCCCCAGATACGAGTTATCGAAATCCAAAGGAATTTGCAATGTTCTTGAATTCCACTACTGGTGATGGGTTTTGGTGGTTCCAGCAAGAGTCTAAAAGAGAACGAAATCCTGAGTCTGCTGGAATTGACCCAGCTCTGGAGATTGCAATTTGGGAAAAAATTGCGGTGGCCTGGTTTTTCTTTGACTTCTTCTTGTAGGAAACCAAAGTCAAACGGACGGCACCAGCTTAATTCGATTTAAAATTTTTTTGGGATTAATTTCCTTGTTCATTGGGGAGAAGAATATTTGGAGTTAGGAAATGTGACATTTGGTGGATGAGGTAAATTTATCCTCTACTAAGGGATGGAACGTATTACAATTTCCACAGAATCTCAAAATTTCTGTGTATTCGCATTTATATGAATGTAAAATTTGTAGGAGCTGTACTTTTACTCGATTTTTTTTTTCTGTTATAACAACTATGTAATTTTGCAGAGGTTGTCAGTTATACACAAAACCAAAGTGTGGTTCTTTCGCCCTATAATACAAAATCTCATATTGTTTGAGAATGCATTTTAAAAACATGCATGAGAGATCACACTAACCGATGAATTCATTGTTGCTATTAAACTACGTATAGATCAAAACTATATTTATGATTTTTTGTGTTTAGAATTGTCAAAATAAATCCATTTTTCATCGGCAGTAACTTTTTATTTTTTGTCGGGCAAGTAAAATTTCGCAAATGGTTTCTTGTCTTTCCATGTCTCTTTCCTTCAGTTCGTACGCAACCAACTTTCCTCCCTTTTGGACCTTGTAAGCTATTGTTGCGTTTGACTACAATCTTCATCCTATAATGCTTGCAATTGAACGTCTTCGAACTTCTTCTCAAGTCTTTCACGTTCTTTGTTATCGAGATCGAAATCACCTCTTTTGAATCGCTGAAAACATTCTCTGCAAGTTTTTTCTGAAAGAGTGTGCTGGCCATAAACTTCCACAAGCATTCGATGTGCTTCTGCTGCACTTTTTTTTCGCAAATGCTCTTTCTTTGGCACAAATTCGGACATTTTTAATGGACGAAAAAAAAACAAATTGCTTCTGCAAAATGAAACTTTCGTGAACTGAATATTATTGACAAGTGTCTAGACTAAACGCGCCAATAAACTCAGCTGTCAACGCTCATGCATTCAGACACTAGCGCCATCTATGTGTCAGCACATCTTACATATCTTGAAATTATATTTTGTTTGGGTCTTTGAGAATGTTTTGTTATCTCTCAACGTCTCGATCAATAATAAAGGTGTCCAATTAACAAAACCTAACATGATATTAATCGTTAATGAATAAAATTTAAGGCAAAGTTAAGGTTCAGGTGATGTTCATCAACTTCAAGCTCATTCTACATCAAAATAGTGACAAGAGAGACAAAATAACTTGTCTGTCAGAAAGCTAATCTGATGTAGAAGAGAAAAGACAAAAAGAGAGAACATTTTATAATTTCTTTTCATTTCAGTTGACGAAGTTGTCGAAGTTACGGATTCAGAAGATGAAATTATTGCAATCTTGGCTCTTCAGACGGTTCGTATCACGTATGGATATATTTGTTGATACATTGAAGATTTTGTAGCAACAAGCAGGTTTTTGAATTTTTTCCACTTTTATGGGAAACACAAAAATATAAATATTTTTTCTACCATCTTGGAAAATTAGAAAATTTCTGTAAAGATATTGTAAATAAATATAGTTAATAATTTAATGTAAAAGAGGTCTCCAAAAAAGTACATAGTCAGGTATATATTTGTAGCAGGCGTTGTACACAGGATGGTCGGGGATCAATCAAAATGCATAGTAGAGGAGCATTTTGTTTGGGTTTGAGTGTGGAGTGCCATTAGCAATGCCTTGCATAATATCAGCCTCTTCGATGTCTGCTAGAGATGCTTTCTCTAGCATTGAGAGGAAGGTTTCGTCGCGTTGTTTTTTCCTGTCGAGTAATCTCTTTTTCGGAACTCTGCTAATAGAGCATCCTTGAGGTCCCTCCAGGATGACGGATATCGTGAGCAGAAACATTTTTGCGGTACCAGTGAGTAATCGTTTGGCATAGGACATAGGTGAATCGCATCCGTGGATCCCAGCCTAATATGTTGACAGATTCTTCAAAGTTGGCAATCCATTTCTCGATGGAATAATGGTCGTCACCGCTGAAACCAAAAAGAGTCTTTGGCAACTTTTAAATGCAATACAGCTGCTTCCGCAGTCCAGCAATTTTGCGCTTTTTGGCCCGTAAAAATTTAGCACCCAAATCTTACTCTCCGCGACCGCTCCACACCTCACGATTATCGTTTTCCCCGTCCACCGTCTCTCCGTCGTCTGTGGGGCTGTAGCCTTCAGACACATGTTGCGAAATTTCATTTTCTTCCAGCCTTATCTTCAAGGTGGCTTTTAATTCGGTCGTCGGTAAGCCAAATTCATCCACTTTTCGTTTCAATTCATTGACTGTGGCTTTCTCCAGATACGATTGCACACACGCTTTCACATTTTGGCCTTCCATCAAGTCTGAAGGAATATTCGTATGCAGCGCCTCAATAGTAATCTTGAATTGAAATTCACATACCCTAGCTTTCGATTCCGAACTCTAATTTCTATGATTACCCCTCTGTAGTTGTAGCAGTCGCGAATAAACAGTCGCTCGTTGCAGAACTCTGTGCATTTTGATTGAACCCTGACCATCCTGTGTACAACGCCTGCTACATATTGAAATAGAAATGCAGACACCGTGTTTTAACACCCAACAGGCAATAAAACAAAGAATAAAAAAATTCAATATTTGCAGCCAAAACTCATGCAAACGATGAACAAATCTTTTTACGAATTTCTTAAGATACCAAACAAAAATTCCCTCTAAGTTAGAAAGTTTCTCATTATCAATGATTGATGAGCCATTTCATCTGGCACAGGAGGAGTGTAATACGCAATTTCTGTTTTGGTATCGAAAATACTGTCGTATATCAAAGGGCTCTCATTCCGGCGGTTTTGAGTAATAAAATCCCTGAAAAATAAGAAAGTTTCTTGTTGAACAGCACCTTATCAGAGTTTTATGATCAGAAGGTTATTCAAAAACCAAGTGCAGGGAAATTTTTAATTTGTCGTTTTTACAACGTCTTTTTTTTATTAACTCACTTTCTCTTTTCTCTGTCTGCGGTAAATCTTGCAATCAACATTTCGATTAGTTCTTAATAAGCTAGAACTTTGGAATTTTGCACACGTGTATAACTCCGGTGATAACACAACATGGTCCGGTTTTTTGTCGTTTTAAATTAAATATGGCGGGCGACTCAAGATGGCGCATTACCTTTTTCTTCACAATCCCTTTGATCGTTTTCGAGCACAAGAACCCGCTCCTGGTATGATTACCTAAATATTTTAAAGCGGAATTTAAAATCAAGTGCTGAAAAATTTGGATTAACTGATGAATACTATTTTATGCACGATAATGACTCCAACCACACATCAGATATTGTGAGGTTATCATTGCTTTATAATGTCACAAAACCGTTTGCATGCACCACCGTAATTCTCCAGAATATTTATGGGATCTACTAGAACGAAGAATTCGTCAATATTTTGAAGAATGTGTTGAAAAGAGTTCTGTAGCAATTATAGAACACAATCAGTGCTCATGAAACCTGAACACTTGCGTATTCTAGGCAGAAGAGATTGCATCAAGTCCTCAAAGGAAAAGGATGTGCAACTAGTTATTAAATCTTAAGTTAATTAATATTATTTATAGTTTTAACTTGACGCAGACTTTTTCTACAGAATTTTCATGACCTTCTTCTTGCTTCTGATTTTTATTTTTCATTTTGCATTTACTCAGAGTATATTATGTAAGCATTTCCTAAACTGTAAATATACAAAGAACATATAGAAAATAAATTTCATTACAAAATCCACACAATTAGCTTGAGTTTCCCTAAAAAGTAGTTTAGTTGGGTGTACGTAGACTTTTTCTGGCTAGTGTATGTATTCATGGATCGGAATTTAGTGAGAGCATTACTTAGAAATGTGTGTACTACTGTGCAATTGGCAACAGGTCATAGGGGTACAATCTGATCGAGAATTGTGTGTACACAAATTATTTTAATATTTCTTAAAATTTGTGTAACCGATAATCTATGAAAAACTGCCAAGCAGCTGTAGGTGTGTCCGTCTGGACGAATTAGCCCAGGTAATGTTCCCTAAAGCGTTTCTTAAATCATGCAAAATCCAACTTTCCAATTGGAAAAAAACCATAAAATAATTTGCTATCAAGGAAATAATGTCAATTGTGTATTACGCAACCTTGGAAACACTTGTGAAACCCACCGTCAACCGACGTTCTAAACGCCTATTAAATAACGATTCCAATCCAAAGCAGAACTTGCCTTGCTGTCTGCGGCAGTTGTTTACTAACAGTCTGGGCAAATAAAGTCTAGCCGCGGCAAAAAGGCAAAAAAGCTGAAAATTTCCAAAATTACAAATTAATAAACACAATGAGGCAGGCAGACATGGTAAAGACTTCCGCGGACTAGGTCTAGACGACACGTAGAGAGCTTGTAAGACGCAATATAAAAATTACTCAGCACTCAATGCTGACGCAATGACGTCTCATATGATTGAGCTTGCGATTTTGCGAATTCTCGAGCAAACCGGTGTCTGGTAGGTGCCTACTGCCTAGTGCCTCCCGTTCGCTAAAATAAACAGAAATCGAAATTCCACGAAATATAGGTCAAATGCTAATTTATTGGATGGAATTTCAGCCTCACGTTTTAATGAGGAAATTAATTTTAATCAGCGGAACTGAGCAGCAGCACAGGTGATCAATAAAACTGCAGCTCGTAAATGGAAATGTTCAAGTTAAGGTGCTTTTCGCGATTTTATTGCGGATAGAATCACGTGCTGGGCTTAATTACGTAAAATACAGGAGCTGCACATACCTGGCTGTTTAATTGCGGAACTAGTACGAGCCCGATATACAAGAGATTGTGCTTAGACGTGCCTTAGAACTGGGATTATGTCTATAGTCCCCAAGGCTATGTTCACACAGACTCATAATTCATCTAATTATACGAAGATGTTACAGAGTTTGTACGGAACTGAGATTGTAAAACGGAAACCATTTATTATACACCTTTTGGATATTTGCCTTAAATTGGCACACACTAAAAGCAATCAGCCTTTACAATTCTGTTATTAATTTTTGATAACGCTGGGCTTGTGTCCTGCTATAAACAAATACTCCGAACTTGTTACCGGATGATGCTTAACGAATGGAAGAAAATAATAAATTTAATTAAGGGAACTGAGCAAACGAACATATTAAAAAACAAGGTTTTATTTAAAAAATTTATTTTTATTTGATTGAAAATATTTACGAACTTATGATTTTACATCAATATTATATAGACCACCATTTACAGACTACAAGGTTAGCCAGGTTTGTAATTTGAATCGCTATTTTGTGACGTCACTCTGGATATTTTGTTCTAACAGCTTTCCCATTGTGACGATTTTGCAACAAGCGATGTAAATCTAATACTAAAATAAAAATTAAGATGTAAAATAAACGCGGATTCTATTATATTAAAAATTACACAAAAAATTCATTAAAAATCACGTCTCTTTTGCTCGCTTCCAATTGGAATGCTACCAAAACGATGTATCCAGTTTGACGTAACGTATGTCGAAATAAAGAATGGCTAACCTTGTAGTCTGTAAACCGTGATATAGCCCTCATGTCAAGTTCCATATATGTTTATTGTTATGATCCGGATTCTTGCATTGTACCTAAAACAAAAGGGGATTTTAAAGGGAGAGCCTTCGAGGAGAGAACTAAGGGAGATGACATATTAAGAATAAAGCGTAGCCATTTTCAAATCAGAACTGTGTGCCAGGGTCGGCGTTAAAAAATATCATTTTTGAAGTCTTCCTACGAACTGTTGGCGGCAATTTGTAACTTTTGTAACTGCGCCACTGCGTCAGACCCCCCAACAAACTTGACAATATAAACACAACCATCTGCTTGCAATATTATCTAGAATTTTTCCCGAAATAATAACTAATCTGATCATGTTATTGCAACTATTTCATAAAATAATTTTCTGTCTACCTACTTGTTTACAAATTTCTCTGCACCTTTGACAGACCCCACAAGAAGAGAGAGTATGAGTTTTTGGGCTACGCTCTCATTAGTACATTTTAGCATAGAATGCCATTTCCTTTAGTTCTCTCCTCGAAGTGGAGAACAAAATGTATTTGTTGTTACCTTATATGTTGTCTTGTTGTGTTCCTAACGTAGTCCATGGTGTAGGATGTGGACTTGGATAATGGATAATCAGTTGAAGATTAGAAGTAGAATAAGTCAGTTAGTTCAAAATATTTTCGATGAATTTCATGTTTCAAATTGTATTGACTTGCCTTGATGTAACCTCCTAAGCGGACAGATCCCTCAAGTTACCTGGAAAGGGGAAATACACTTAATCTATATTGAATTTTAAAGCTTATAATATTTTTTGAAATATAGATACTTACTGGAACGGTCCTTCCTCAACTCCACATAACCTGCATCATCACTTTCAAAAATATGAAAATACTTTGCGAACTTCAGGCGGTAGACCAAAACTTAAGTAAACCGAGATTGTCCGTAACCCGAAGCACAATGAAATCAATAAGCCAACCTCTAAAGCTCAAGAAATTAAAAATTCCTAAAATCAAAACAAGAAATTTTGACAATTGTCAAAGCCACCAAAATTTTCAAAATTTCTGGCTAAAGAAAATTTTGCCATTGAAAAGAAGTATGTCCGGTAACATCCCCACATTAAAATCTACGAGGAAATACATAATAATGAATTTTGTTAAAAACCGGAAGTTTCGAAATTCTAGAAGTTTACACGAATAAGGGCCGGAAATTCAAATAGTGGCACTTTGGTTATGTAAGATGAAGCGAACTTTCTCTCTATTTTGCCAAGTGCCGAGGAAAACGTGTCGCATGAAGTGCAAGATAGAAAGAAGTTTTTTGTTTGGTGAAAGTGTCTTGGAAATCCCTAAAAGGCGGTGAATTCTAGAAAATGAGGTAAAGGAAACAGAAAGGAAAAGGAGGCGAAAGTAAAGGGAGTTGTGAGGAGCAAGGAGTTGGAGAGAATGGAGCGCTAAGGCGGCCGAAAGAACCTGGGAAAGGACCGGACTATTTAAGAGAAGATAAGTATATTTTTCCCTTTTAGTTTATACTTTCTCTTAAGGAATTATTAAGTGCTAAAACCTCATTACCGCCCGCTTGGGAAGAATAGCTTAGGAAGTTATGAAGCAGATATAGAGACTCAAAATAATGCCTTTTGGTTGCTTCAGGATATAAAATGAATAAAATATCTGATGAATGTGAAGTTTGAGTTGCGTGTTTTGAAGTTTAAATGAAAGGGGTTCAGTGTCGAGTTCATGTCTTTGCAGTGATTTTGCCGTGCATAAATTTCATGAAAATTTCGTAGTATCGGTGAAACTACGTGGCGCCCATCATAAATACATCTAGCCACCTAATCTAACTCCCTTCACCGGCTGGAATACGCGCTGCGAAATTTGCCTGTAACAATATATATATACAAACCAAATAAATACAACTAAAATTTTAGAGAATTTTTTTTTATATAAGCTCGATTTTTCCCTGATTTCTCTTATTTCTTGTGTCTGAGAAACCTCAGTTTTCGCCCAAATATTCAGAAGGCTATTTCTAAAGTTTCAAGTCAATACGCTACGTACTTTGTGAAAAATTAAGGAAAAATGAACAAAAAATTAAAATGGAAAAAAACTGAAATATTGAAACTGATTTCTGACTAGTGTTAACATTAAAAATTTCCTGCACTGTACGATGACTCTTCCACTGTGACGTCCTCGTTGTTGTGAGTACATTTTCTTTTAATCCTACCCATTTTTAAAGATTTTTTCCACTTGGCCTATCCTTGCCTCTTTCTTTCTCCTCTCTTCGGAGTTCCTCGTACTCGTCACACTTCTCCAGTAGTTCGGGCAGCGTGGAGTGGAGAAGTCACTTCAACGGACGTAAAATTTGTATTCGATCTTTAGATTGCGGTACAACTGTTCCAGTTGCTCTTGGGCGTTCATTTGGGCATACCTTCGCAGTAGCTTCTGCATCTCAGTAATGTATGCCTTCCCTGTCTCGCCGTCCTTCTTCCTTCTGGTCATGATTTGTTCCCTTAGTAGCCTGTGATGGCCGGCTTGGTAGAAGAATGCTTGGAACTGCCTTTGGAAATCGTCCCACATATACCATTCTTCTCGGTTATTCCTAAACCATAACAATGCTTTCCCACGTAACAATTCGGGAAGCGCTTTCAACAGGCTGTCACTCGCTATCCGATTCCTTCGACTCTCTCTATAAAACTTATGGCGTCCTCTGACCCGTCAAAGTGTACGTTTCATTTTCGTACTCGGTCTTATAGTTCTACTCTGCTGTGGGCTGGGACTGCCATCTGTTCGGCATTCGGTTGCGGTTCTCAGGCGTTTTGGTCGGCTGGGGCCTCTCAGCCCCTTCAGGTACTGACTCAATCTTTTTCTCATTGCGTAAACTACTTCCACACCTGCTGGTCCAGGTTATCTTTGCCTTTACTAGTCCGGTCGGTATCCTTACTATTGTGTGAGTTCCTGCTCGGGCGCCAAAATGTGACGCAGTTTTCCCTCGGTCGGATTCTGGTCTGGACTGGGTAACGCTCGGGCGCCAATCTAGGGGAAAACTCAGTCTAATATTGCTCCAGGTAGGTCCAGTGGAGTCAGGGCTAATTCACAACAGGGGTTTTCAACTCAACACTTCTTTATTTCAATCCAATTATGCCATAATACATAAAATATCCTATCCAAGGTACTTATCTAGGCCCTTGCTAATACAGTAAAGCTACGCTAACTAAATTAACTGAGTGAGGGAGAAAGGGAGAGACGTTCCGTTGCCCACGTACTGCCAGGGAAGGAAAGGGAGAGACGTCCCGTTGTCTACGTATTGCCAGGCGGGAAAGGGAGAGACGTTCCGTTGTCCACGTACTAGTCGACTTGGTCTCCATTGTCCACGTACTTCCAGATGGGAAATTACACGTGTGTACTTGAATATCCTCCCGTTCGTGCCAGTACGGATATTCGCGGGATTTCTGGTATTCGGGGAGCTCGGTTAACTCGGACACGGTAGGATGGAAAAAGGTGCTGACTGCTGACTGTTCCGAGCTCGAGACTATAAGCATTCTGTTTGAATTTCACTTGCGAATCATATCGTGAAGGCAAATTTTACGTTCGCATACAGATGGGACGGAGTTCAAATCTCGGTCGGGCGATTATTTTATTTTACTTCTTGAAATTCCTCGAGAGTACAGAGGGGTCTGGGATCAAATTTCGGCCTGTTTACATTTTTTCCTACTTTATGTACGGACCGCAAAAAGTTCGCTACAAACTTAGCAGAACTGATCATCCTTATAGCTAGTTTTGTAATAGATTTTAAAGAGATTTACTTTTTCAGCCTTTAGTATTTTGATGTCAGTCATTTTTACTTTCTTTTTTGTGTCTTTACTTTCATTTTTAGAATAGACATTTCCTAGCTAGTCAGCCCAATTTCTTAGGTCATCGAAAGATTTATGTGTTCATTAAGTAAATATGGGTTTCCTTTTTTTCTTTGCTCCCCTGATTGATACGTATTGACCGGGTATATAAATTGGACCAGCTTTCTTACCGGTAGAAATTGTTTTTCAATTATCCGGGCGAATTATCTTTCTCGTTTTGAGTGCAACCAGGAATTAAAAATTTATGTATAATTGACTTTACCTTTAATACTTTCACGGCGTGCAAACACAAGCGATGATATATCTGTAAAACGAATACAAAAAATGAGCACACACAGTTTCCTTGACTTTCTCCAACTTGATTAGCATATGCCATTAGTACACGGTGACTTATATGGTTCGAATGAATGAATGAACCATTTCATTCTTTCCTTCGTAATTATGCTCTGTATGATGATACGGAAGTATCTGGGTACCTAGCAATATCAATGAAACAGACAGTCTTGGAAGTACCAAGACAACAGTCATCAAACAGTAGCCCCAGGATTTCCTCACTGGATTCCATCTAGGAGCCATCGATCCTTTTTAGATACGTCGGGGTCGGTTAGATTAATTATTGAAGAGCACTTTTGTGGGAGTAGCTGAATTAAATACGTTCAGGAGTGAAGTAGAGGAGTCTGATAGCCGAGTAGATTTACCGTTTACACTATATAAATTTATAGAGAATAGTACAAGATTCATATCATCAGCTAGTTCAAAGTTAAATAATCGGAAACTGTCACCCGCGAAATAGCCTGAGACAATGATAGCAGAAATTAGAGATGGGAGGATCGTCGAGAAATATATCCTCAAATGGCCTGCTATTACCCAATCCAGCCTCATTGGAGGAATCGTCAATAGACTAGAGAGAACTTTTCACAAACCCGGCATATCTCACATCGACCATCACCATCACTTCGCAAATAACATACGATTTGGCACTGATACTAGCAAAGAATTGTTCTCTTTATGAAAAAAATTAACCTGTGTAGTAAACTTATTTCAATCAAAAGAAGATCTACAAAAAATCCCTGACGGTATATAATAATATAAAAGGACTTCATGAGATCCAAAAGAGAAAGCTGGAAGAAATTTTGTAAAGACATAGGAGACATATCCAAGACTATGGGACTCTAAAAAAAAGATCATAATAGTGGCTCCCTTAAACATTGCAATGGCCCTCCCATTGTATTTTGGTAATATCAATGGAAACGCCTCTTTTCACAAACTAGCAACCAAGGAACTCCACGTGAAAGCCAGAACCTAAAAAGCACCTGCGGTGCTAAGTACGAATTATGCTCAATGTGTTAGTGTCCAAAAAATAAGAACGGATTACCATAAAAGAAAAATTGCCTATGTGTGTGCGCCGAACACGAAAGAAAGCCAAGTGAATTTATTTAGGTAAGAGAATTTTTTTATAATTTTTGTGGAAAACTTCACTTTCATGGGATGGCAACTGCCATTTCTAAAAGGATTGAAAAATAAACTTTCATAAAATTCCGTAATATTATTTATTTTTCCGAGAATGTAATAAAGCCAAATGTGACGATGTGCAATGTGACTGCGAAGGCTATGGCAGACCATTCACCGAAAGGCCATCAAAATAATTATTCACACGCCGCTCAGTGAATCGAATTTTAATGCAAAGAAAAAGGCATTTAAATCACGTTTGGCTGCAATCTGCCCCACTTGTCTAAACAATTCGGCGGTTCGTTAAGTTTGCTGTTTAGTCTGTGAATTGAAACCCAAACAATGCATGCAATTGGCAGCAGAAGATTCGAGAGGAATTAACCTGGCAACACATTTCCAGCATAACTAGAGCTCCTAAAACGTGCCTCCAGTTTAAACAAAAAATCCTGTAGGTTGCAGTCTGAACACTTGCTGAAGAGGGTACTGACCCAGATTCTACTAGTTGAGTGCACTCGAATGCGGGCACACTTGCAGGAAGTCTATTCATAGCACCAGCCACAGTTGGCCTGGAAAAGTGTACTCCCTTGACAACCATGTAATTAAGGTGGTAGCATCAAAAGCCTCGGTCTTGGAAATGCACTCCTTAGAATGTACGTACACATTACTTACACTCATGGGTGAATTGGCCGCACTCCCCTCCCCACAGCCTATACTGTCATCAAAAAAGGAAGGCTGTCATTACTCCAGTTATTACGTCCTGGAGTTACGTAACCATATTACGGGTGTTGTAGAGCTGTGCGAAGACAACATCTAATTTGCCACTCACGAACCTGATTTTTGACAAAGTTGTCGGCGTCAACATCAAAGAGCAATCTAATCTGCTTTGCTGACAGCGGCCCCATCATCCGCTTATATAATTACGACCCGACCCGACCCTTCTGGTTCTAGCCGTCCTTTGAGCGGGTAGCCCCGTAATTCACAAGGAAGTCACAGCATGTTATATTAGCGTTTAATTTTCTTAATTATAGAGTGGGAAACCAGTGTCAACCGTATCATTTCGCCCTCACTCAGTTGGTTTCGTTTAATGGAATCAGCAGGCACTAATCGGATGTATATCTTCGGGTGAGCCTTGATTGCTGTATACAACGGTTGAAAGGCAGATAGTGTCGTATATGAAATATACCTTGTGTCAATACGGCTGCGGTAATTGAATCGAAATGGTGATTCTATGGAAAACTCCCACTAGACACTCATAATGAAGGAATGAATCATTTTCGTTGCGTAGAGCAGTCGTAGAACCGAAAATTTCCCTCAAAGGAAATCGTTTGTAAGGCATTTCGTTACGACGGCAATAAATCCAATTTCTTTGGAGGGTTTCACAAAAATATCAACAGAAAAGAAAAGGTTTCGGCTTTTTGTGTGGAATGTAGTAAAATAGAAGTTGGGGCGAATTATTGTGGAGGACGAAATGTTTTTATCTCGAATTCTGGTGGCCTGATTTTCTTCAAAAAGGACAATATCCATCACTGTCCCTTCTTCTGGGAAGGAGGTAGTGCAGGGTAGTTTGTATGTTTATAATAAGAAGAAGTACATAAATACACAAACAAAAAGTTGAAATCCGACATGATTCATGGATCCTGAACCAATCCACATTATTCTACAGGCAAATCTGTAACAACTGCCATGAATTCATCGTCAATACTTCTCTTCCTATAAATTCTTACCTTGCACTCTTGTTAACCTTCATGTCGTCTTGTTTTCTTTCCATGTACCTAAATGATTCGTATTCAAATGTATTCACAATTCAGATGTAGTTTGATATCATACGAGTTCATTATGCCTATCGGGAAGATGGGCTTAGATCGAAGTCGAATAGTTGAAAGTGTGGATTTTCTTAAAACTTGTTATTATCTGAAAAGGATAAAAACGATAGCTTGAATTGGATCGTAGGTCTGTCGTCAATCTATTTTTGATTCGTAAATGCAAAAAAATAGAACACACAAAACTCTGATTAGATTTTCGGCCTGTACATTTTCCTCATTTATCAAATTCTTCCCTTCAAAATGGAATCAGAAAAAGACTCTTATGGTCTAACTATTTTTTTAATATTCATCCTTAGCAAGAGTGAACAGTTTACAGTAAACGGCTATAAAGAGTATACTCTATGAGGTCATAACAACATCTTTGGAGCGGAGTTCGCAAGGCGTTTTGTAGAGAACAGAAAAACGCATATATTGTAAGTCCTGGCTGCTTGGCTTCCGTCAAGAAGTTTAAAAATTGCAACGATACTGAAACTGATAACATCCTCACTTAATTGATAAGAGAGCCTGTCCTAGCCCTTTTGGATGCTCTTTCATAACTAATATTATGCATATAGAGTGAAGAACCAAACCAAATTTACGGAAATTACGTTTGCTTGACGAGCAAATCTTCGATGACATATATATTATACTTGCAAAATAAAATTAGGATTTTAAAAACAAATGGTTGCCCATGTTTTACGCAGGAGATCAAAAGATTAATTGCGGAGTGAGCGGGATTTAGTCTCATACAGGAGACTAAGATTTGCAAACTATCCTTTATATATATGCAAAATTTCGTTAACAAAAAATAAGAAATGCTAAATCCTCTATTATTCATCTAAGCTCGATTGTCGTGCCCCACCCAAAAACTTCTGGAGTACCCTGCGTAGCCTCGGTGTTAATGACAGGGATAGACCAACGTGCAAGTTGAATATTAATGAGCTCAACAGTTTCTTCACTTCTGTAATTTCAAGTGACACAAGTATTAATATCATGCCACCAATAGTATCCTCGGCATCACCCCAAATATCATTTTCAGCTTATACTCATTATAGGTATATTTCGCCATTCTCCAGCACTGAATGAATGCGCTGATGAGGTGAAAGTTGCGTCTTTAATCTATTCTATTCGGTTTGATGCAGTTGAACCAGATAACATTTCCCCGCGGTTTCTGAAGTTAATCCTTCCGTTTATTATTGAATCCATCACTAAGATGTTCAACAACAAAAGTCAGATCATTAATTGAATTCCCCTTCCTATGGAAAGAAACTCTTGTTTTCCATATCGCAGAATACTCTCCAAATAGCTGTAAGAGTTATAGACCAATAAGCTTGTTCTCTTGAGGAAATCGTAACAAAATAAATGCCTGAGTACATAAATCGTATGTGTTTCCTAAGTCCATCCGCAATCCATCTTTCGACCAGAGCTGGGTAATAATGAAGTAAAAAAGTCCTTAAGTAAGTTAAGTTCATTATTTGAGATCCCCTAATTAGTACTTGGAATATAAGTACTTACTTCTATTTGCTTGTACTTAAGACTTAGCTTTGTACTTAAGTGCCAAACTTTTACTTAAGTATTTCTGAATCTATTAAGTACCTACCTGTAAGAGTCTATCAATTCGCAGTAATATGTAACATTCGGAAGACCTTCTCAAAGTCATCAAGCCGCGAGCCACCTCAATAAAAGCCATCCCCTCTTTCTAGTACTTTTCGGATTTCACTCCAGGATCATTCTTGCAACCCGTAAGATTTCACAAAATTTCTATTTTCTCGATATCTACCTTTTTTTTCAAATGGAGTCACCTTTTCTCCGCTTCCCAGCACCGGTACTTGCCGGACACTCCTGCTCGCCAAGTCCAAATTCCCTTTCGAAGCCTTGTGTTCCTTTTTTTTTGTTCTTTCTCTCTTTTTTTTTTATTTCAACGATCTGCAATCCTGCACCTTTAATTTCACTTCCCCTCTCATAGTTTTATTGTTTTTCGACTTAATCACCTTTTTCTTTTTTTCCGCACTTCTTCTCTACAATGAACTTTTCACCAGCCGATGTCCAACCAAAAATACCCGACCTCAGTCCCTCTGTCTTAACTTCCCCTCGAAATTCTAAATTCTGCTTCTGATCCGAGCAGTATCTTACGGCCATTTTGTTGCACCATTCCTATTTGCGTTGCGCGCTTGTTTTCAAGATTCAAATATTTGGTTACACCTTCACTTCGAAAATGCGTATGCAGGCTTTATGTTCGTTGTTGTTATCTTCACCATATAACAATTTAAATTAGGGAAATACCTTATAAGAATTACTACGGTCCATCGTCCACTGTCCACTTTTGTATTTTTTGTTTTTGTTTTTTTTTCTTTTTCTTAAAGGAATCTGGAGTTTACACTTCTAATACATCGCGCATTGAAATATTAGCAGGAAAAGAGACTCTTGACATTGACTGCATTAAAGAGACAAAAGTTTCGAAAACCTTAACATAAAAAATTTCAACATCAGCATCAACGTCATTATTAGAGAGTAAGGCCTCAAAATCTATAAAGGTGAGTCTATTCGACAGGCCTCAAAATCTATAAAGGTGAGTCTATTCGACAGGTCAGCAAGGTCTACCTTTCTAAAGTTAAAAAAGAAACCTGCTTCGTCGTTCTGGTTTATATTTTCGGTTTCATAGCAAACCGATATAAGAAGAGGAGGATGATATGAATCGACAGTTGACAGAATAGTTGAGCTAGGTTCAACCATTGTGTTACTTAAGTCAGAGGAAAAAACAAGATCCAACTGCCTACCCAGAATATTTCCAACATTGCTCACTTGGTGCAGGCCCAAGGAAGCAAGCGCATCCAGGAATAGAGATTCCCTGGGAGAAAAGTTATCACTGGGAAGGTAGTCATCGTCATCGTCATTATACACCCATTCTGCATTGGGTAAGTTAAAGTCGCCAAGAAGAATAATTTCGTCTGTAGAGTTCATCATATATGAGATATGATTTAAATAAAGTATTAAGATGTCAAAAGGGCTCTGTCCATTGTCGTCAATACAGTTGAAGGAGTTGGGAGGAATATAGCAGCATAGGAGATATAAGTTTTGTCTAGAAAAAGAAATCCTAAGAGCGACAAGCTCTACGTTAAGATTGCCCGAGTAAGCAGGAGTGAAGAAGTGCAATCCAAGTGGGTCTTGCATGCAATCAGCACACCACCACCCCTCGCATCAGAGTCAATGTATCTGTCCCTGCGAAAGACTTGATAGGACTGGTCAATAACTTCGGCATTATAAAACCCGTGATGCAGCCAGGTTTCAGTGAAGGCAATAATATCAAAATTGCTCGAAAGGGACGACTGTAAAACGTCACTGGTTTTAGTTCTTAACCCCCTTACATTTTGGTAGTGAAGGGAAAGAGTACCTAGTTTTTTGGACCCCGCTCAGCGGAATGCGCGCGGCCACCCCGCGGCACATCGATTCGCCGCGGTCTCCCCCGCGGAAGGAATTCGTGAGCAATGATGTCATCCGGCCAGAAGCCCGACGCAAAGATGACATCGAATAGAGCAGGAGTTGTCGTCAATTTAAAAGATGATGACGTGAACGGCGCGAATTAATCAGCTCACAATTAATCGGGGCGGAAGAGTGAATACCGCAGCCGGCACGGACATAGTCCACAACGTCACCAGCCGATGTAGAAGGATCCAGTCGAGAGACGAAAAGTATCTTAGGTCGCTGAGCCGCCCTCAACGAAATCGTTGCAGATGACGCAGCATCAGCAACCGCAACAGCATCAGGACCGGACACTTCAAGATAAATTCACAGACGTTCCACTAAGTACTTTCGGACAAATCTGTACACTTTATAGGATGAACTGTCAGGATCATACGGGTTGGCCGAAATTTTAGGCAGATGCCTCTTTAATTTAAATTTTTGTATCCAAAGAACTAAATGCACTTCCATCGAAACAAGTAAGATCAGAATTAAAAAAAAGTCAAAGCACAATATTAGAATGACATGATACGAATTTCGTCGTAAATTAGAATTCACTCAATGTATTAATACTGAAGCCGCTGCCGTCTACAAAGGATGAATATCAGCCTTAAGGGTAGAGAGCACTTCCAGCACATATTTATGACCCATTAAAATCGCATCAATAAAAAGTTATTAAAATCCAAATATACTTCCTATATGTTTCAATCTTGGCCCTGCGCTGGTAATTCAGATCTTTCGTAAAGAGATGGAATTTAGGATACTACCCAACTCCTTAATCATCCACTAAAAGTTTTCTGCTGCCACATATGTGGTCAGATAAATTTTGTGTTATCTATTCTTAGCCCACATTCCTGCAGCTTTTGCTTACTAATGGTCACTTTGTATCTAAACTTTATTGCCTCAATTTCCTTTAAATTTTCGCAGAAAACTTCAAAGCCCACCAGCCAGATGCCTGTCCCGAAGGAGCTCCAACCTCCAACAGACGTATCTCGTACTCCTTAACAAAACCAGACTGGTGCAAGCATAAAAACTGAACAAGTTGTTCAATTCATGACTCTGAGACAGTTATCGTCTTTTTACTGTCTGCAGAAATATCCTGAAGACTCACCTTTGAGTTTTGAAGTCGTGTCCGTCTCCACAGGCCGACACAGTTGTTGGCGTTTGTTGCTTTTTGTATGTGCCGGGGTCTTGTGCAGAGAAAAGGAGACCTTAAAGCAGAATGACTTGCTTCACGTATTTGAAGGCTGATCATCAATCTTTTGGAGTAAAAAGAACGAAGCAGACTTCTTATTTCTGGTATCAAGGAGCCCTTTCGTTTCGGTCTCGGTCTCGGTCTCGTTGTCTTCCGGAATTTTTGCCCAGCTCTTCAGCGACCGTAGCCCAAGTATTTCGCGAATATCATTTGATTGGTCTCGACTGTGCAAAAAGCAGTGATAATGTAAATTCATCAAGATCCGTCATTATCTTTGCCTGCCGAGTGCCTGAAAGAATACGTGTCTGCACCTCGAACACGACGAGGTACTTGTAAGATGCAGAAGTGTGCAGTTAGGAGCCAGACCGAGGCGAATTTGATAAGATTTCCGTTCGATAGCATCTAGCTCCCCTTATTTCACCTCCGTCCGTGTAAATAGCTTCCCACTCCCCAGTTCCTGCAGCAACCGTGTCAGTCAGCTGGAATTTCTCATAGCATGCATACGTAAAGAGCTTCCCTTTTCATCTGATATTCGTGATAGTGCTCAAATCTCATTTTAGATTCATATCTTGCTCCTCTGGGTGTGTCACTGGCGCACTTTTTCTGCCCATGAATTCAACAGCACAGTCAAGTTTACGGTCAATTTATTCACGTCCGCCTGAGTGTCGCAAAAGCACTGAATCTAAGTCGAATTTGTGGATTCTCTAAAATTTCTCATTGTCAATTTAAACAACATTAGACGTTTTTGACTACCGAAGAAGTAGACCAGTAGACCCCTCCCTAGCATCCTCTGAACCTAGAGTCACCCACAAGAAAACTGTTTGGCAGATATGACGTCAACGATTCCGCAAAGAGGAGCATCTACGAAACGAAAGCTTATCGGAGCAAACACGTGTCAGTAGACCGTGTGGGGTGTGGGTGTGGGTAGGTGAACTTGAGTATCTTACAGATGTTTGCTTTATCGCTTTGACAAATGGAAGCTCTCAGAGCTACTCGTTACGCACTTTATTATGCGCTTATCAATTGCCTCTGTGAACTTACAAATGTGAAATTTAATACGTATCTTCCTTTGCATTGGGGAACGTTACAAGTTTATTAGGTGGATATCGCCAAGGCAGTTAACAGTTCTGTAATATACCGTGTAAGCCTATAAATTTGTAACCGCAGACCTTTATTCTGGGGGCCATTATCACTGCTAAATACTAACGTATTGACGTGCCGTAAAAATATTGCCGTAAAATTTAAAGCTTTTATAAAATGGATAATAAATTGATTTCTGTATTTCTAAAGCAATGTGACGTGTAGGCCATAGTATAAAAGTTTATTACTTTAGAGCGTATATTCCTTTTCGCTGATAACGAAAGTAATGATCTCTGATACCTTTAATACCTTTAAATCAAAATCTGTAGTGTGCGGCCAACATCGGGTAAATCTGAAAACTGCTCCGACTTGAACGATCGGGTAAATCTGAAGCAAAAGTCCGTAATGTGTGGCCAACCTTAGATAGCTTCTTCGGTATGGCTTCTTCTACCCTAGTTGTGTGTAATCTATATATTAATTATACAAAGAAAGCTCCTGGTTCCGTATTTCAGCCACTTTTTTTATATGGAGTTTCATCGAGCTTTTCTTGAAATTTTATAATGACAAGATCGGAAGAG
>QYTT01076856.1:0-11623 GCA_006980735.1 Dasypogon diadema | reverse complement strand
AAGGATGCCCTGTAGTAAGGAGACGATGCGTAAAGTGTGCTGCTGAGATATAAACGACGACATTAACCGACGATAAAAAGGTCCAGATGATAGAAGCTGAGCAACATGCGCATCACCTTTACTTTTATGTCGCGTGCGCGAGTGATTAAAATCATTTTTATAGCGGGTTCGATTGTTGGCTGGAGGTTTGCGGGTCGTTTGGTTTTCTTGTTTTTTTCTTTGGAGGGGAAGGTAAGAGATTTTGGTAACTATTCAGTTGCAGTTCTTTGATGTTTCATGTTTTACTATTTCTCTTTTAATGTGTTTGCTACTGTAGTTTTTTAGGAATGAGTAATGAGAATTTATAAATTAAGAAATAATTTTGGAGTCACAAAGAATAGTGTACTATTGGTGACCAAGAGACTATTGAAGACAAGAGCAATCCAGTATTGAGCCTAATAACGGTCAAAGGATTGTGCTTTAGAAGAAATACAAATTTCGTTGTTACAGGAATATCTGTAAAGATGGGAAGTGTTTCGGGGATACAATCAGGTGAAAAAGAATCTAACAGGAACCCCAAGCACACGTGCTTTGGAACTTTATTTTTCACTGTGCTACCTGAAAGGTAGGGAATTGAATTTTCCCTTTTATGTCACCAATCCAGCAGTTTAATTCTGCAAGATTTCTTTACTCTCAAATTAATGTGATATATTCGAAACACAACAGCGTCAGAGGTTAAATGGATAAGGCAATAGCTCATCTTCACTATGCTTCAGGTGCGAATACCACAGGAGTTTACTAATGACAAAGGTCCTATTTCGGTATTTAGGTATCTAGAGGTGGCCTAATAACGTATGTGTCTTTACTTCAAAGAATTCATAACTGATATTCCATGTTGCATCGGTTATGCCGATTCCTAATAAATCTGTCGCCTCTCAGACATATTACCATCCTACTATGTCTCTCAAAAATATTAGAGATACTAATTTATCTGCAAATTAATGATTTCTTACTTTAATAGACAGCAATTGTTAGCCTGAAATCGGAACTGTCTCCGTAAGAGACGTAGCATCCCAGCTGGTGATGCCTTTTGATTAAAGGCCAATGTTAGTGGTTTGTGGTCCGAGTTCAGCACGAACTGATGTCCTTCGAGTAGATATTGAAAGTGTTATCTGCTCCTCTCTATTGTCTAAGTTCTAAAATTGAAGATATGAAAGATTAGGTTGAAACTGATGACACTTCATGAGCTTGAGAGATTTTAGCGATTCTGATAGCGACTCACCTGAATAGTTCGAAAGTTAGATTTAATACATTTTGCCAGGAAACATGAACTTCATTTCTTATGGATAGACTTTAATACATAAAGTTCAGATAAGCATAATATAAAACATATAACAAATAAAAAATTTTTTTAATTTGATGCTAATACAATTTATAAGTATGCAGCCATAATACGCCATAAAAAACATCGTCTGTAGTCTGTTCAATCCATCGATAGGCATTTCTACATACACTTCTTCTTATAACAGCATACACCCTTATTATTGACCTATAATTGAATAAAATATTCTAAGTTCATTCGAATTCAGGTGGAATCGTTTCCTTATATTGTCTTTCGTCCTCATCATTTCGGACCATCTTCCAACATCGTTCGTGTTCTGTACCAAGAAATAGTCTCCCTGCCGCCTTATATTGATATTCTCAAAGGATATCAAGGGCATCCTTTAGCTAAGAAATACCAATAGCCTTCAGAGGGCATCTCAATCAATTAACACAAATAATATTTCGTAAAATGAAGGCATCCTGAAGTCCTAAAGCACACGCTCTAACCTAACAATCTTAATATTAAAATAACTTGAAATCGTCTAAAAAAATTACCTCTCCCTTACATCACAGCATTATAAAGCCTTTCTGACAAAACGATAACCACTCGAATGAGCCCAGCCATTTTAAGAAGTGTATGTCCATTTAAGGAGCAATTTCCTTAACACGGTGAATGTTGATTGAACAAATTTTTCATCCTTGAACTGATAAAAATCATCAGCACATGCCATTAACGGAGAGCGCCCAACCTTAAGGACTTTCAACGACCAAAAGGGAAAGAAACCAGCGGGAATACATGGGATCGCGTTGTCATTTTGTAAGTAATCTAAAGCCTGCCGATTGTTGCTGTTGTTGGTGTTGTTGTTGTTGTTGTTGCTTTGTTATCCTTACATAACACATGACATATGGTCAATTTATACCGATGTCCACCCAGTGCCAGAATACACATTATCACAAAAGGAAGCCATCAAGGATTGGACGTTAAGCAAAAACGAGAAGCAAAGTGTCAGTCAGTCAAAGTGGAGCTACTTGATAAAAATTGCCTCACGACTTTCGGTTGCTCCTTTTTTTGTCTTGCGGTGACATTTGGGGTTTCGTCCTTTTTCAAATTGCTTTATGATCACCCAATTTAGTTTAGTTTTGGATTGTACATCAGGATGATGGGGGTCTAATGATTGAACTTGTGTCCTTCGACTGAATCTCTAATTTGATTCTAGTAGTGGGCGACATTCACGAGCCAGAGTCATTTTCTAGGTTTATTGCAAAGGAATTATTCCTATCTCCAACTACCTTTATACACCAAACAGTAGACTTCAAGAAACAGTTCTCTACCTGTGTGTGGTCTTGCAAATCCTTAATCCTGCAGCATTTTTGGGAAGAAATTTAGGATTATATTTCATGGTCTTATGATTTCAAATTTCAACCCTTAAGAACATCAGTAAAAGGAAAAATCCCATTAAAATTCATGAAAGGTAACCGCCTGTACATGTCAGAAATCTCAAGAGTGTTGCAATCCTTAAACCTTTGATCGTTCGTGATCTAATAGCATTTTTTGACCGGTTCTGTTTTTCCCCTTCATCTTTCTATTCATTTTGCAAAATCACTCCCGCAAATGATTTTTTTTTCGTTCATTATTCAGGTACGAAAAAGGGTTTTCGTGTTCATCAAAGGCATCAGATGAATTTATGGATACTTGAGTAGGACTCAGACCCTTTCTTCTTCTTAATGATCCTGATGACTAGAAGTGGTAATGATTCATTAGTTTTCCAATATAGCCCTGATTCTTATCGAAATGGACATTTTGGCTTTTTTAGGGCCAAAAGGATTATAGAGAAAACAAATTAATGGCAGTAGTGACCATTTGAAGTGAAGAGGAATTTATTTTGACGTCTTAAATGTGTTTCGACTTCTGCATTTGGATTCCATTAACATTTTTCAGTAATAGCTTTATTTTTGCCATTTAACCTGGCTAGGCTTGACTGAAATGGAATTTATTACATGGCGCTTGTGGGAAATTAGATAGTTTATATGAACGGCAAATATCCAAAGCTTTATTCCAGCCCCATATTCTTGTGAAGAGTCAAACTATACCAAAATAAACCCTGTTCCAAATAAACCAACACCTTTCGGCAACGAATATCGTCCAATCTTAGTTTTCATGAACACTCAGTCAGTCTTTTTCAATAGTTGGCCTTCAAAACATCTCCTACAGTAAAAATTTGTCCAATTCTCTCTTGGCATTAGGAAAAAACAGCATGTCAACCCCTAAAAAATTATTTCTCAGTATCAAATAGGAACATTGTATGGCATAGGCAATAAATCAAAACACGTGAACACCTCCTTAGAGAGGACTTCTTTTCTTAGCTATCATCTGTGTCACTTTATAACTTACATTGATAAAAGGATAACAATGAAAACCCTTTCAAAAGGTCGTCACGAAGGACTTATCGAAATATTCTGTGATGGTGTGATGATCAAGGGATTTCTTTACACTTATAAAGAAGGGATCAATGTCCTCGACTTACATCAAAGACTGATTTAGTTCACTACATTGCTTCTGGGCATCAAAGGATTTTTTTAGGGCTATAAAAGGTTTTTTTAAGATTTTTTCTTCTGCTCAAAGAAGTGTAATAAAAAATTGATTGTTGTAAATTTTTATTAATTTCTTAGGGGTGTATTCTTAAGCGTTGCGACAATATCTTATTCTAATTAAAATACGTATGGAAGAGACGGCAATATTAAAATGAACCGCAAAACCATGTGTCTATCGAAATGCATCAAAAACAGGACCAACCCATAATGGAAAAGGGGTAAACAATTTTATTCTACTCATTTATGACCAATATGTTCTTAAACTCGCGCATAGCACCCCATTTTCATTTCAAAATAATTCCAACACCAAGCAGTTGCTTGAAATCCATGAAGCGAACTGTCATAATTTGTTGAAAAAGGGTCAGCTATTACCAAGCGGCCAATACTGGTCACTTAACACAGTTGGTCCCATTTCCCACATATTCATCATGTGAACCACTTTTTTTCTGGCTTTTTCCTTAAGTGAAATATGACCCTTTCGACCAAGAGACCAACATTTGTTTGATCCTGTCCATTTGAATGAGTATCAGAAATGGGAAAGGGTTCTAGATGAAAATAAACAGGAAAACGTTAATTACTTCTTGGTCAAGGGTTGTTGAGCACTCAAAATTTTCACAACGTTTTATTTTTATAATTTCGGTGTTTTCAAAACAGAAATGGGATGATATTCTCTAAGTAAATGTCTGGGTTTATTTATTTGTTTTCACAAATATTGAAATACTAGAAAATCGCATAGACAAGAAAAAGTGTACTAGCTGAAATCTGAGCAAGGGAAATGTAAGAAACAGAACCTGTGACTAGAGTTATTGGCCTTATTACACAACCTTAAGTCAGAAAAAGTCATCTTTGGCATCTTCCGAGGAAAAATCCCCTGTGTCCTTTTATGTCGAACTGACCTCCTTCAGTAGCCTGAAAACGACTTGTTGATGACCATTCGCTGTAAAAAAGTAAGAAATCCTCATAAAATGACCTCGACGTGCAAATTTTCAGCTTCAGTTTAAATTACAATACAACTGTACGGATGAGCCATGACCCTTCCTGAAGTTACGTCACTCACGCTTCACAGTAAATTTTTTGGAAAATTTATGACACTCACCCGCCTGGACAATTGGGTCTACAAATCTTCGGCATTATCGTAAATTAATGCAAATTACCTGAGGGATTGGTAGTTTTATGTGTTCCTTGAAGTAATTTTGCAAAATTGTTGTATATTTTAGTTCCTTTCCTGTAAGGTGGGATTTATACTTTTGGTGTCTGCATTTTTTCGTACTGTATACATTTATGCAATGTAGTTTCACCATAACGTACGGCATGCTCCTTCATTTTTGTTACTATATCCACAGGATATTTGTAAAGTAGTAACCGCTTTGGTTCTGTTTATATGTTAATTCCATCTGCTGTCCAAAATTCATTTCTAGCCATTTTCTTTTGATAAATTGAAGTCTCTAAATTTACACATTGTGCCTGCACCAAGTATAAAATATATATATGTAAGTCCACTTGAAAACAAATTAAATTAAAGTAAATTAAAACTCTGGATTGCTTCCCAGGATTCACAATATTGTCAATGGAAAGAATAAAAAAAAAGCGGACCGAGGTGACTCCCCTAGGGCACTACTTCACACCTGATTTTTACGACTCTTGAGCTGAAATCCCGAAAAATACACCTGATAGTCAATAATAATTTCACGAGAAATAAACGGACAAATTTCTAAAAGGTGCGTGGGTCGCTGAATAACTTATCGCGTGAAACTCGTCTCCTTACTTGATGGGCATACATTTTCTGGCTCTTAAGAAATCGAACTGAAAAGTGGGGTTTGATAAAAAAAACAACAGATAACAAAATAGGGCAACTGTTTTCAACTGTTATATTGCTTGAGTCAGAAGAGAAAATAAGATCCAACTGCCTATCCAAATCATTCCTAGTATTACTCACCTGATGCTGGCCCAAGGAAGTAATAGTGTCAAAAAACTGAATAGGAAGGTAGTCGTCGTCGTCATCATTATTAAATACCAATTGGATAAATTAAAATCACCAGGAAAAATAATTTCATCAACAGAGTTCATCATATTTTCACCTTAATCTAGAACCCGAAGCTGTGTGATATCTCTTCTCTTCTGCATCTTTCAATCAAAATACGATTTCAAACCCTAACCCTAAGGGGTTTAGTAAAAATTAGTGAGTGGGCCACATTTTTGTTATATCAAAAAATGCAATGAACATTCTAGTCTTCCTGCAGCGTTGTGAAAAATACTTTACCCCATCTAAGGCTCAGGTCAGAATCACGTTCGAAAAGAAGGCTTTCAATCTCATTTGCAGCCTACCAATTTCTGTATTTTCTCTAGGCTACAGATTGGGATTATCAAGTAGAATGTGTATTTCCTGTTTCCCTTTCTTTCCTTAATACTTTACTTTCTATACTAAAGTTGGCATTCATCATAGGGTATCACCTGAATTTTTGCGCTAAAAAAATTGAAAATTCATCGTTAAAACTCTATTTATTCCTAAAGTGTAGTAATTTATTCAGAAATTATTAAATAATGTAACAACTTTTTTCCAAGGGTTATTCTCTTACCATTCCTTCCCTCAAACACATAACAAAACAAATCTCTATTAAATGAGCCGACACTTTTTCTTTCAATAGTCATTCAACCCTTTCTCCTTTAGCCCACTTTCGCTGAACCGTAAAATCACTCACTTTAACCAACCACCACACAAAAAGCCACTTTAGACAAGGATTCCTGAACACGAACCTAATATTGGAGCATAACTTACTCATGATGGAACCCAGCAGGGAAACCATTATACATCCGTTGCTATGGTAATAAAAAAGGGTTGCTTAACCAAAGTCGAAAACGTTTCAATGCGTTAGTGGTGAATGAATGTATATGGCAATGGCTATGGCTGGCATCCACATAAGTATGTTGCCGGTGTACAAAATTACCCAACAGTCGTAATCTTCCTCTTTTTTTCCACCCAGCACTTTACATTATTCTGGTCGCTATGGGAGATCCCTTCAAATTGCCTCATTGGTTCCACAACGTCCTAATGGCTGGTGGTGTACTTTATATAGGCTTTAACCCTTTTCTTCTCTTACCAAAAGGGATTCAGTTTCATCATGTTCGAAAAGGGTTAAAAGGAGCAATCAGGTAATTTGCTAATGTATCTAAATAAATATGGGAATCGGATTTTTTGAATGTGGTAGGGTTGATTAGATACAATAGTAGTCTCTTCGTATGCAACAGATTACTTGATGCGAGTACTAATAAAATTTAAGAAAATGGCTTACTTTTATATTTCAACTCAGAAAGCTTTTTATTTTTTTATTTGATCACTAGAACAACTGAGATGCTTAAAAACTAGAGTTAAAGAGGATGAAAGAAGCCTGCTTCTTTAGTGTAGGCAGAATTCAATGAAGTAAGTGTAAGAGAACGAAGAAAGAATAAGTACACTATAAGTTGATATATAGTTTGCTTAGTATCCATGACTTATACCCAATCTAAATTAGATCCTGATATCCAAAAACCCACTAGATTTAATTCAGATTGATCATAATCTCTCTAGGTGCTTGCAATTGATAATGAACTCTTCAATCTGGTTCATATTCACTTTAGTGTTCCTCAAGGATCGATTCTCGGCCCGCTTTTATTTCGCCTTTAAATAAATAATCCGCCTAATTTTATTACGAATTGTTCTGTACATTTATAAGGATTACCGGAATACTCACAATTTGAATTCAACTTTCTGCAAAACAAATTCGCCCGTCCGCAAATAAAATTCATAGAAAATGAACGAATCACACTTCCTTCAAATCATCGTCTTCCAATTTCTAAAGTAAACATTGAAATATGTTACTTTGTCCCCTACTATTTCCTGGATGTTTACAAACAATGAAGTTAACAGCATGGGTTGCAAAAGGATGAATTTAATTTACAAGAGAGTGAATTCCATTTTAAATGGCTGAACTTGATTTGCAAAATGTTGAATTTGATTTGCAGAAAATTAAATTTGGGGTGCAAACCCAATGTAGACTAATTTAGGATACTACTTCTAAATTACATAGAAAGGAACTTTAGGGTGTAGGTATACAATTTTTCAATCAGTTCTTATTCAAGCTTACTAAGTAAATATGGCTAGGGGAGAGGAAAACTTTACGGGAAAACATATTAGACACCTTATCGTTTTTGAATTTTGACGAGATATTAATGCCATTGAGTGTATTGGTTGCCTCGATAATAGTTCGTAAAACCAGGATTGATTTTCGAGATTCCGATCTAGTAATTTTATGCTTTCAGGATATTTTCCAAAAATGAAGAACCCAGTGGTCAATGGTTGTCTGCAGAACAGAGCTCGATACCAACTCCAAATCAAGAGCTCCATACATAAAAATTCACATTTTGTATTTTTGAAATATATTTATTCTTACAGTTTTTAAAGTGCTGGAAGAAGGTTAAAATGTTAACGCTTATGTTTATTGTTAGTATCTCAAAGTATCCGAGTTTACCGAATAGAGAGGCGTAATCGAGTGACCAGTCAGAACACTGTTCGTAACCAAATCAAAAAAATTTAAAGTCGAAGTAACGAAGAACCTAGGCCTAAACGGTTATAAGGTCCAATTGACTCAGGAGCTAAAGCGTGCTGACTATCATGAGTGCCTTACGTTTGAAGATTGGGTTTTAGAAAATATCGTTGCGGATGCTGATTTTTGTAAAAAAAAAAATCGTGCTTTCGGGCGAGGTATAGTTTAGTTTTGGCGACTATATATTTCGAGCTCGAAAAATCCGCGTGAGACCCCAAAAGGCGTCCAGAACGAGTTACTGTTTGGTGCGGATTTTAAGCAGAAGGCGTCTCGGTCCGTAATTTTTTGAAAATGATAATGGAAAACCAGAAATATGATAAGGAACTTTTTTTTGGCCTGAGATGGACACGACCAATCTCCATTTTCAACAAAATGGCGCTATACGTGCCAAGCAAGTGGCAGCACAATCTTTTGCCTACCCAACTCCTAGGTCATGTAATTTCCAGAAACGGAGACAATGGCCACCGAGATCATGCGATTTGATGCCCTGAGACCTCTTTCTTTAGGGCTACGTTAAACAATTCATGACCTCAGAACCTAATATCAGTACTTGTATCATTTTGTTAACAACCTTCTTTGTTTTTTACTGAGATTAACATTGCTAACATTTACATGTCTTGCATGCTTGTCGGGGAGCCTAATCTTAACGCTTTTCTTTGAATTGTGTGAACGCTTAATGCGGAGATGGGTAAATATTTCTTGGCTCCGTGCTGAGAAGTGCGCCTTCTGCGTTAGAAGGGAAACTCATTATTATTATTATTAATCTCTTAATTTTCAAAAATCTCAATTGTAAAAATCCTTTCAAAATGCTGTATTTATTTTCCGGTCTATACTGTGACGGCAGTTGTGTTTTCAGTAGTAACAATTTATGTGCTACACGTTTTGCGAAAAATTTTTGTTCAGCTTAAATTCTTCAAATAAAATTATATTTTGGTACCTTACACTGACGCATGAATGAATGAGTAGAGGCTAATTAATTTTATATTTACTCAACTGTTGGGTTCTGGCAACAATGTCGCGAAAACCAATAACTCATAATTTTTGTGGAAAATTTTAAAATCAAGTTCAAATATATTTTCCAAGGTCTAGTGTGGTAAGGTCTGCAAAAAAAATTGTATTTTTATCTGTAAAAGCAATTGAATAAGAATAATTGAATTAAGAATACGGCAGCAACAGAAAAATTCAAGAAAATCATCTTTTTATTTTTTTTAATTATGCTCAGTAAGCCGAGAAAAAAAAACTGCCATTTCTTCATTATCCACAGAAATCCTGCCGTCTTCCTTAGTTAATTACTCTTAATCACCGGATAAGTCCTGTCAATTTATCTTAACCAAAAGAGTGTTTTGGGGCACAACATGAAAAATTTCTTTTCTTTCCCATGAAAAATTTCTATCGCCATAGCATCACCTTAGTGGCTATGTCTAATGAAGCTGAACTGGTGATAATTTCTCGTTGATATTTTTTTTTTTAAGGAAAAGGAAAAATCTTTGCGAGCACTTTCAGCACAGATAATCCTAGATAACTACTCGACGAGGAAAATTATTTTAGTATTAATAGCAAGTAGGACTTATCCTTTGTTTGTAGAAGGATATGAGAGCCTGTTTGCAAACAAATGGATATCAACACAAGGATTTCTTTTCCTATAAAACATTTCTAAGTGGTGGGATTTTCGAAGAAATTTGTCAGGTTTTGTTTGTGATCGGAGAGAATGCTGTAAGAGTAGGGTTAAGAGATTTAAGAAGATATTTGGAGGTAAAAGCGTGCAGGCATTAAATTTACGTGTTTTTGTTTACTTTTCTTGCAAATATTTTATATGATAAAGGAAGCACAAAATACGATCAGCCCTTGATTTCATCGATGTACAAGCTCGAGATTCGAAAGGGTCCGAAGGTATTTTCCTAATTGAATTTATTTATTACTTTATTTATTCATCTGTCAATAAGAATAAATAATGCCACATGACATCAACAAAAACTAAAAGTAATTATGAATGTTAAACAGAAAAAACTAGCAAAATTAAAAAGGATAAAATAAGTAAAAAACAAAAAATAAATGAAAAAATAGGAAACCAATAAAAAATGACAAGAAAATAATATAGTAGGGAATCAATTAATAAAGTAAAACAAGTAAAAGTACAAACAAAAAAGAAACTAATGATTATAAAGCAAACTGTTCAAAGACAGGTTCTACTCACAGTAACAAGTATGTGGTTCGAAATCCACGATATAATCAGTAGTTCTGCGTGCAGCACTCGTAGAAAAGCATTCAACTTTAATGATTTGTGAGTCAGTGATTATTATTATTGCGATTCGGAAACATTGTCCAACTATAGTCTACTATGTGGTTATCCTATTTCTGTTTGTTAAACATTGCCTAAATCAATTTTCCTAGGATAATGTTAATGCCTTCAATTAAATTAGTATTCAAAAGAATTTCAGATTTTAATAAACCAGCCTCAAATCGTATACTTTAGCGCGCACAAACACCAAAAACAGCAAGGAAAGCCGGATATTAATCTTCAAATTTCCTAAAAATCAATAACCATCTTCTGGCCCTAGAACACTTCCCCTTCCCGGGTCGGTCAAGTAGATTACAGTGGAAAACATAAACTCCAAAAATGCACTTAGGCCACCAAATTTTAAAACAAAAAGCGTAGAAATCTCGCACGTGTACCTCCAAACGTCCATCAAATAGGATTAGAATCACTCAACATTCCAACAGAAAACAAATGAAAAATGAGGAAAATTACCGAAAAAATAAGAATAGCCCAAAGTGGATGAGTCTGATACCTGATAAGACCCGAAAGGGGTTGCTAGGATACTGTTCCAAATTGTGTTAACGGATGCTTATTTATGTCTCACCCCTAGCTATGTTCCTTCCTTATATCCCCAAAGGGGGGGAGGATGAATATCCTCGAAAAAATCCAAACGATGAAATTTGACGATAAAAACTGACACAGGTATAGATGATACTATGGCATACAGGCATCGCTGTGCCTGTGTTGGCAATGTGAACCATGGAGGCCACAAGCAAGAGGACGTAATCTCCTACAACGAAGAAAAGTAAAAACAAACATCGCTGGCACAGGCAAGAATTCCGTAAATACAAGAAGCCACCTGATTTGGGGTGGTGAGTGCTTTCAAGTATCC
>QYTT01076853.1:0-13438 GCA_006980735.1 Dasypogon diadema | reverse complement strand
ATAGGAAATCTTTGTTGTTAATCACTTTCCTTTTGCTGGTTGCAGGTTTCAGAGCGTCTCTGAAGTGGATGTTATTGACTCGATTAGGAACGTCATATCCGAAGCAGTTGGTTTGTGTCAAATTCGTGCCAAGCTGATTTTGCCACATTTGGTATGCAGTTTATAGTACTTGCTTCATGTCGTTTACATTTCCTACAATGTGAAAGTATTCTAAAGTTATTCCTATACCTAAGGGTAATCATGAGTATAGACCAATTAGTATACTCCCTTTCTTATCCGAGGTATTAGAAAAGTTAATGGCATTGCAAATCAATGATCATGTTAATAATAATGGCATATTACATAGTATCAAATGATATGCGCGGAGCTCTACAGGAGGATGGATTTACCACATTGGTCCTGCTGAATTTTTTAAGAGCTTTTAGTCGGATCAAGAATTCTAAGTTATGCGTAAAGCTTTGTACTCAGTTTAACTTTGCTAATGAGGCTGTAAAGTTGATTAAAAGTTATCTTTATGATCGTTACCAAGCTGTTTTTTCTGATGGTAACTATTCATCTTTTCTTCAGGTTTTCTTTGGTGTCCCTCAGGGCCCCTTGTTGGGGTCACTTCTTTTTTGCCTGTTTATCAATAACATATTTGACAACATTAAATAATGCCAAATAAACTTATATACTGATGACATAAAAATTTATATATCTTATCCATTGTGTGCATGAATGAGGATTTTAAAACTATCGTTGAGTGATCCTTTGAAAATGACTTCCTAGTTAATTCTACTAAATCGAAATTTTTAATTATTAATAAATATGTCCTTCAAACAGTTTACTTTTTTCCAGTTGTCCTAAAAATCTTGGAGTTGTTTTTAGCAAATCCTTGTCCTGGTCTGATCATATCAATTCAATCAGATGTAAGAGCTATGCAACCCTAGGCAGGCTTTGGTTTTCTGCTTTCTTTACTCGTTTATATCTTTCCCGAGCCCTTATTGTTCCCAGTAAAACCTTTGGGTTTAAGTTAACGTATAAGCTTGGCTATAATACTTTTTCCAAACTAAATTTGGCTTTTAATGCAGTAGAAAGATATGTATTTAAATTGCGGAGATTTGATCATATATCTCCATTTGTCAACACTATTCTTGTGTGCCGCATTTGTTGGGGAGCTTTTTTGATTTCTTACGGCCCTAATTGGTTTTGATCTATCTTAAACTTCTACATAATTAAAGATTTTATAATCTTCTTTGTGCAAAGCCTTGAATTTACTTAGGTAATAAATAAATAAAAAATAAAAATTATAATAAATTCGTTTAGCCCAAGCTCTAGGAATCTAGAATGACTCTGAGTTATTTTAAACTTGACAAATGTTGCCAGTCGACTCGGAACTTACTGTACTGTGCATCCCGAATCGAAAAATGAGCTTCACGATGATTTTACAAATACTTCAGTAGGAAAGGTACTCCTAAAGTCTTATCGCGGGCAGATATGCCCAGGATGTGTCAAAGATATTCTCTTGTCTCATCTAGTAACTTGCCAATGTGCACGATATTTCAGTCGCGTACAATTTTGCGAATTATACTGAACTTTCTTTCCGTTTAACTGCCCCATACGACAGCGATCTGTTAGGATCAATATTGTCAGGAACTCTCTACAAGTCTCAATGGGAATTTGTCCAATTACATTCTTGTGCATACATTTCTTATTGATTTGACTTCTTTCCTTTTCAATTTTCTTAAACAAAATTCCTGAAAAGTTTTGGAATCAAAGTTCTTTATAAGTTTTCCGAAGATATGTATGCTACTGCACACATTCTTCCTCCATTCCCATGCAAATATAAGTTCAGAGCCTGGGGTACTTATTTAAAAGTTAAAAAAGACGTAAAATCTTTTAGAAATTGGAATTTCACATAAATTATGTACCTCTTAGTTCACAGTACGGGTTGCAAGTGGTTAGAAGAGAGGATTATGCTGTGCCATTGTAATGACAGTCTAAATAGAAAGCAGCCAAAAGGTATGATCCTTGAATCAAGTTAAAAGGAAGGGAAGTATAAGTTGAGAAAGTGTAATTATTAATTTTAATGCAGCCAAAGATACTCTTTTGCAGTGTAAGGGAATTCTGCAAATTAATTGGAATGAGACACTGTTATCCGGGATAATTTGCCTCAGCTGGAAATTTTAGTTTTGAACAATTTCACACTGGGCAAGAAGCGGTAGATAAAATCCACCCTTATCAAACGTAAATATTTGTGAAGTTTGTTTCGTAATCACTGGTCGGTTATTGGCACATGAGGTCTTTTTCAATTCAAATCCCCACGACCCTCGTCAAGTAATCAGATGTGACTTATGGAAGATGCCTTTCCAAAATTAGACACTTGTTAAAGAGTTTTTCCATTATTCATTAGAAGTTTCGTCCTCGATGTGACCCGATGAATGTCAGTTTCCTGGAGATATTTTTAATCTGCAGTTCTTAAGTTTTGTTTGCTTGTGAAGATGGTAGGAAAACTGTTTCTTAAGATGCAATTTACAAACAACTGAGAAAAGTTGAAAGCGCCTTAGAAGGACTCACTCAGCTAACCTACTCGTTTGTTGATTATTGGGTGAAGTTTAGAGAAGTTTTGTACAAGTTTGTGGTAAAGTTTTAATAAATTTTAGAATGTATTCGATTCCCATGTTTCACATCCAATAAGTAGTTGTTAGGGTGGAAGTATAGTTTCCGAGGGAAAGATGTGTCTTGGACAGCTGAAAGTATACTTGAATTGGTGGACGGGAAATTCTTTGCCTGTGTAATTTTGTTTCAGTGCTGTATGAAAAGCATTAAAATTGAAGCTTACAAAGTTGTTGTAAACACTGTCAGTTTTTTTCTTCTCTCTGTTATTTAATACTAATGCAGGTCAAATCAAAGATAATTAGCTTGAGATTCTATTGAGTTATTAAGTATTACTTGCCGGTCTTTTAAAAATGTGACAGTGGCATCATGCATAAAATGACGACGATGAGGTTGATTATCTTAATAGCGTTGTGAATTCATTTTATGATCAATTTGTTCCCCTGCGTACATGTACCTCACAATTTTCTTCTCTTCGGTTTAATAACGATGCTAGATTAATAATAATTGAACTAGACTTTGCATACAACTGTTGAGGTCGTTTTAAGAAATAATTATAAAGCATTCCGTAACAGAACAACGGGAGCTATTCGTGTTGCAAAATCTTATTGACAAACGTGATTGATCATTGCCATCCAAAATGATTTGCAATTACAATTACATTAAACCGGCTGGTATCATTTGTAATGGCAACAAAGCGGATGATTTTGAGCTCGAGCCTGAAGTTGGTTGAAAATATAAGGTAAAATGTTAAACCTAAGCTTGACATAATGTTATACTTAATGAATTTTTCTAAGGTTTTTAACTGCGTTGATCACATTATCCTATACAACAAATCAGCTAACAGATCTAAATACACTAACCTATTACCTATTCGAACAGGTGTCCCTCAAGGCTCTGCATTAAATCCTTTGATATTTATCATGCATATTAATGCACTGTACGCTGATGATGTTTAGTTATTTCTTTCTTTAGCTTTAAACAATGTTTTAACGTACGTTAATAGTTTCAACTTATATTAATTGCGTACTTGTGAATGGGCTATTACAAACCAACGAAAAATCAAAGCATAATTTTGTACAGTGTATTGATGTCTTGACAATTCCTCCACGTTTTTTAAACTTGTATTGTATCGAGTATGCCGATAAAGTTAGCTGCTTAGGTGTGGCATTATCATATAGATGCAGTCATAATGAATATTTACCGAGGTTAAAGAAGTCTTTGACGTCACTCCTTGACAGTTATATTTAAAGCTTGTTAAAATACTTTTCATCCGCATAATTACATATGGTGATTGTATCTATCCTATATAGATAATAGAAAACTCGACGTGGCCTACAATTCCTGTACTAGATACCTATATGAACTCCAGGTAGATTTTTGGTCTTAGATTATCTGTGATGGTTTTAAAATTATCAATAATCTAACTTCTCCCCATCTCAGACATTAATTGAAGTTCCATTTTTTCAACGTACACAATTACTCCCAATTCCAAGATTTCGGACATTATTTAGTTCTCTTGCTTTCTTTGTTTACCCTGTCATAGTATTTAGCCAGAGAGGCATGAATCACTTATATGAGCTTTATCTCACATCTACTCATCATAGTTCAGCAACCGGGAGGGATGTTTTATAATTGTTTAAAACATACATCATATTAAATTATTATTGCCACAGGGAGAGGTGCCCAATCCGGGAAGCTGTACACATCTATGGTTCGTAGGTACTAGGGTCTCATCTATAACGAAGTGTCCCTGTCAAATCCTATTCGGCGTCGAAAATTTAGTAAGGACAAAATACCACGCAGCGACCTTTTCTTAAAATTATCCAGAAATGTTAAACTTGGGCATGTAGGTTAAATGCGTTAATAAATCTGTTGTTAAAATATAATATAAATTAAAAATGTCCCCATGAAAGTGAAATTCAAGTCTTGGATAAGACACCGTAGTTGATAGATCTTTTTGTAGTGGATGAACATCATTGATAAAATATACTGTCTTGATATCTGAAATGTATTACCTGTAACATAGAGTTTTGATTCCAAGAAATGTGTCATTAATGAATTATTATCGATAAATAGACAATAAATGTGAAATAATAGATTGCGAATAGTAGGGCAACACAAAACACGGCATAATAGTCATTCAATTGAACACGAACAAGCAAATAGGCCTGGTCACCAAAATCGAATCAACGCCATCTCGTTGGTGGACTTAACATGACCTGTGCGGATGTAGCTCACCTTGACTCTCGAGGTTGGAAGAGGAGACGTAAGCTGGTGAGACAGGTGGGGTGGAGAAGTGGTAGGCCTCTTTTTTGGGATGGTGTCGAGCGGACAAGATATTGAGACGTGGTATTGAGCTCAAAAGTTGAAAAGTAAAATCGTGTAGTATATTTGAATTTAGAAAAAGTTAAATAAAAAAAGAATACGAAAAAAGCATCTAGAATCAAAAATAAAAAAAAAAAGGAAACCAAGAAATATCAACAGAGGAAAAAGTAATCGACCAGCTGGTTATTGGCTTGGAGAAACGTGACTAGGCCGCTATTTCTGGAGAAACAATGGAGCGCGGATATTCTTCCATCAGCCGGACTTACCTCGGATGTAGCTAGAAAGTAAGTGAAATTGTATCATTGAAAATAGGTTTAGGTAGACTAGTTTTAGGTACTAACAAAATGGTTACGTTGTTAGTACCTAAAACTAGTCTACCTAAACCTATTTTCAATGATACAATTTCACTTACTTTCTAGTATTATAATTCAATAAATGAAATTATTGTGAACTTGAAATTCACGTGTTTGCGAATTTCTATTTTCTATTAGAAGGTGTTAGCAGGCCAATTCCACCCCTAGACGGGGCCTGTTACACATCCACACAATGTACTTTCTCCTAACGTTGGAGGCCAGTGTCTGTTCAATTATTACCATACTATTATTACTTGTTCTTAAGTATCTTTTGTTCGGATTTACTGGCATATTATATCTGTCATATATTTTACTAAATGTTTACTTCTGTGTCTGTAGTTATAATTTGCAGCGCATCGAGCGATGCCACCAAGAAAACGATTGAGTTTAACTTTGATGGTACTTTTCTTGTGGTCTTATTTTCCTAATGGCTTCCAAATGTTGCCAATTATTAATCAAATTTATGTTATAGGTGTTCTGGCACTTCTTAAAGAAAATTAAAACTGGAACGCTTAATACTACAGTACACCGCATCCAATCCGAAAATTCGAAATTAGCCGCCAGAAGATAATTCCTTGAAATTTTGTATACACCACAGGTTTAATGTAACTATTCATGTCACCTAGAAATATGCTTCGTCTACTCTCGGTTGACAGTAAATTAACTAATTATTAAAATGTGTTTCAGTACTGGTAGGGAACTTGTAGAAAGTTCTCATTATAGATACCAAATCACGTGATCGATCTTAGCGACGTAGGGAGTTTGTGTTAGACTGTAGTGGAGTGAAGACGTGTTGTTGCGGTTCCATTCCTTCAAGATGGTGGATATTCGCGTCGTTCGCGAATATTTGCATTAGGTACGACCACTAGAGATTATTCCCAGACACAATATAACGGTGTTCTAATTATATAATTAGAATTTAACACGTTGATGACTTCAGACCCAGAGGTGCGCTGGAAGTCTCGGAGTTTGCTTCTGGGATTGTGTTCGATTGAGGACGTAGAGGGAGATGTTGTTCAAGCCAAATCAAGACGGAGCTGGTTAGAAGGGATTTGCATGCAATGATCTCCCATGCAATTTTAATTTTGTGTACGTTTGTGTTAGTATTTTGATTTACGTTTGGATATGGGAACATATTCCCTTATTACTATGCAGTCAGCCATTTTGATTTATATCGATCTTTATGTTTAAGTAAAAAATGAATACGTTCGGATTGCTTAACAATGATTTAGTTCAGTTCACACTTAGTAAAATCACGTCAGCTGTGATGACAAAATCGAGGAGAAAGAAAAGTTACACTGAAGGAGGAAGTATTTGGGCGTACGGGAAGAAAGGAGTATCAAGAATGCAAGCAAAAAAAAAACGATTTAAGTCCCTTACCTCGGGTTCGAGAGTTTGGCTCATAAGTTTATATCCTAGGATCAAAGTTGAGCAACTATTGACTTGAAAGAGGACATTAGATCCTTTCTAAAGATAACCAACATATTACGATTTACGCACAAATGTGTGACTTATCGAGCTTTAAATTTGAAAAAATTTAAATGAAAGAAATTTCCCACAAAACAATAAAAATTGCGAAGAATTGAGTATTTCGTTCGCAAGACCAGGGATCTCTTCAGCACGGCATAAGTGCTGGTCTCGTCTGCCGTGAACACACTAATCGGAGATCCAATAATCCCATCCATACATAGAAATTTTTCAAAATCCTAATATGAATCGTATTCGAAGCTAAGTACGAGATACTTGCAGACTTCTTGCCTAAATGGCACTTGAAAATTTACAATGCAATTTTTATTTGTCCATATGGACATCGAAATCGCAGACATTGCATGCAAAAACAAGCAAAAATGAAAGCAATTTCCCAAAAAGCAATAAAATTTTGAAAAACTTGGTATCCACAATCTAGAAATTTGCAAGCATTCTTTATTTGGCTTCCTATGTGATTCATATCAGCATTTTGAAAAATTTCTATATATGGATCGAATTGTTGAATCTCCAATATGTGTTTTCAGGGCAGGCGAGGACGGTACTCACACAGTGCTAACGAGATCGTTGGTCTTACTGATCAAAACAGATTCAATTTTTCGTTTTTCTTCAGGGTTCTGAGGTATCTTGCTGTAACCCAATCTTTCTCAAGTCTGCTTGTTCGATGGTCAGATATTATTTGTTTATCAAAAAAATACATTTTTTTATTCTGTTCTATCTAGTGTTATGAAAACTTCGGAGATACTATAGGGCCGCTAACCGGATCTACTTCAGTACATTATGCATGGATGTTAACTATAAGTTCTATTCTCTCTTTTCTCTTGGTAGACTTTTCACCCTTAAATTCAATTCTTAGCATCTTACAATTGTATCAGCTTATCTAGAGTTACATATTCTATTTAGTCGATTGTATTTTAGATGATAGCAATCTAATTTTTGAGATAACTTTCTTAGTAAGTTCTTTGCCCTTCCTTCTTAGCTCTATGAAACGTTTGTTCAAATAAATTTTCACCTCCGTTATTTACCTTTTACATACTTTTATTTCTTTTCATTTATATTCATTAACATTTTCGCTTATTCAATTATTTTGTAACCTAATCTGAATTTGTAATGCTTTTCGTTTCCCCTTCCCCACAATTAATAGAAGACATTGCGTTTTGCTCGTGTGGCATTTTGTAGCAATAAAACGAATGTTAAGTGAGAGTTAAGCAATAGAATTTCAAGCATCGTCTTCCCTTCGGATTAATGCTCTGAGGACAATTTATCTCATGATGTGTTCATTATGTTGACGGTGTAATCTGCTTTTAAAACCTTAAATTACCCTACATCCAACGCAAATTGATCTATATAAAATATGTGTGTCCTCCTACTGTGCATAAAGGGCCACAAATGTTGCGTTGTGTCATAATATCTTTACTACATGTTGAATGGCGCAAATAGTTGGCAAGCATTGTGTAAATTCATTAAAATCGTATATATGTATGTAGATATGTGAATGGTGTGAATGAAAATTGTCTGTATTTAAGTCAAGAGCACTTTGCATGAGATGTCTGAAAATTTACCAAGCATTTGGAAAATTTGAATAAGTTTATTTCGAGCTTACCAAAAAGCGTAAAGCTTCTAATTAGTTGCTAACTATGTGGCGGCTTTGCCGTCGAAGTTATTATTGTGACAGAAAATTGTATTAAAGCAATCCTGTACAAATATACATACTAAGAATACAAATATCTGTTTGAATGCCTTGATATGGAATTAATTACAATTCAACCCTGTTTACATTTTCAGGATAATTTAACCTCGACCAGATGCGTGTTTAAGTCAATAATGTGAAAATAAACAATGTCCCAATTGCGGAAATCTGCATCATTTCGGTCTCGCATTCCCATCCGACGGAATAGAATTCCACATAGGCGTTGTAGCAGCCCCTCACCACCGAAAACAATCAGAACAGCAGTAGTAACAAGAACAAGAGCAACAACAACAGCAACAGCAAATCTGTTTAGTTCCAGCTCAAAAAGCACTCACTCAAGTAAACAAAAAACACTCAGCCACAGCAGAACAGATGCAACTCGTCGCTATTCCTCGTCAAGTTTTTCAAGTAGCGACGAGAGTTATGAGTCTGAAGCACCTCTTCAGGTAAAACTATTTTTAGATTTTATTAAGAATTTATTGTTTACTGATTGTTTTAATCAATTTACGTATACTTTTAAGATTTTTATCACTCCTGGGTGTCTAGGGATTGATTCGAAAAAATGAGTAGGACTGTTTGGGATTACTACTCCTAATTCCAAAATAAATGTGCCCGTATTGAGTAGGATACTGCCTTCTTATTTAAAATAAGATTTTTCTGAGAAGCAACTAATATATTTTTCCTGTAATACATATAGGTGGTGTAGAATACAACAGGTCCGGGGCAGTACACCAATCCAAAGAGCCTTAAATAGTTATTCTTGGTATTTCCTCATATGGGTTTTTACAAATTTATTTGTGCTCCTATATAAAATTCATGCCGGTAATTTAAAACAAGCTGAAAAAGGACAAAATTTGTGAAAGATATAGTAAGAGTCTACGCCCAGACAGACTAGGCCACAGTCATGCTGAAGAGGTGGTCTTACCATGAAATCGAAACACTCCAACATTTTTTTGAAATCTGCCACTTCACTAGGTTCATCTAAAAAATTTTGCTCTTAGTGGAACTTAAACAAGGGAACAGATCTTTCAATTTTGATTTTTAAGTATTTCCCTTCAACATCTTTATTTTTATAAATTTCAGATGCATAAAAAAATAATTTTTGAAAATAATTGTATATATTTTCAATCAAACGTACAAAATATACATATTAAATGTAAGGACACAATCTTAGGTTGTTTTTTATACTACACATCTTTTTGTTTGAATTTCCTCTGGAAAGCCGAATAGATATTTTGTAGAATAAATAAAGAAGTCATTCAAAAAATCTAATCCTAGCATGAAGAATTGGCAACCCAAATCTTGGGGCATATATAACACTTCATGGTGGATTTTGCATTTTTACGATGAGATGGAGCACGCTTTTTATGTAATTTTGTCCACAGATTTCCTCTTTTAGACTACGATGCTTCAAATTTGATTTGTCTCAATTTCGATGCAAAATCTGTAAAAATGCTGATGAAAACGATTTATTTTCTGTCCGTACGAACTGAAAGTAATTGTAGGGCAAGATTTTAAGGCAATAAAATTGGTTCTTGTCTTGGATGCTGCCGGTTACAAATGTACTTTTGATAAACATGCGATCAGCACGTGAAATGACTTTGGTGAAAATTCATTTAATAAAATTAGATTCTTTAGTCGCGGACAATAAAACAACCCATATGAAATTAAAACAAGTAAAGAATTCATTCATTTAATTAGAAAGGAGCAGGAGTGAACCACGGTTTTTTATAACTAATCTTGTCGGCCAAATCCCTAGTAACAAATTTCACAATCCCCCTATGATGTAATCCCAATTTCGTAAAAAAAGTATTATTCGGAAAATGAAAGTTCTCGGGGCTAGGAACTCGAAAATAACGCTATTTTCCCTCTCCGGAACGTGGAAGGTCCTTTTCATGACGAAAAAGGATTAATCCCTAATCTGATGTTCAGATCAGATGCACACTCAGACTAAGGCTTAGTTTGAGGCCCAGATCCGATCAGATCAGATTTAGGTCTGGCTTAACTTGAGACTCCTCGTCTCTTGCCGTTCTACAAATCTCCGATGCACATATAGGTTTTGACAGCTGGAAATGCATATCTGACAATACTGTTCCGATATGATGGCTCCCGTGAGGGTATTGTTTGGAATGAGATGTTTGTGTTCGAGGGAAATTTAGGTTTGTGCTTGAGTTAATCGGCACCTGTTGTTATGCAATTTGTGTTTTCCGGATGATGGGCTTATATCTTATATATGTTAAGATTCGCACCTAAAGAAATTCAGGTTTTTATCTGCGGTGCCTGACCAAGGAAGAAGAAGATCGTTATCGATGACGTCGTCAAAAAATCCAAGATGGCGGATTTGTGATTTTAGACCCCCCCTTCTTAAAATACAGGTAAATTGCGCCAGAACTCTCATAGCCTATCTACTTCTACTGACCATAACGGATCCCCCGCCATATTTAAAGGTCCCCTATAATGTCTTGCCTTTTAAGGTCCTATTTAGTTTCCCCCACGCACATCTTTTCCCGCCGGTTCTAAGTAGAATTCCGAGCGTTTAGATTTCAATGGGATATTAACTCAGAAATACTGTCTTCTCATAACATTATAAAAGGGTTATTAACTAATTTTTTGCCCCAAAGCCACTATCCTCCTAAGCATTGGGAATGAAAAGTTTCCAGGGATGCTAAGCCACATTATATCTATTAGTTTTATTTTCTAGCATGAAATTGCATCAACTAGGCAATGTACCCTAATCCAGTTTGGAAATAAAGATATAAACCATAACTTTAGTTAATTAGATGTATAAGGGTGTTATCCATAAATTAAGGGCTGCAATAAACATTAATTATATACTCACCCTTTGGGCTAGTACGCAATGTTACATGCAATGTGGTAAACATGTTCATATATTTAATGTCTGCAATTACCAGTATAATTGCCCAGTTCTAATATAGCCGTTAGCGAGCTACCGTGCCTGTTTAAAGTCCTAATGGCAAACATTAATCGCTGTTTGTTTAAGTTATGTAAATCTCCTGCAAGTGTACTGTTGGCACCTAAATACCTTGCTTATATTCCCCGTGGAAAATTGTTGCATAGCATAACAAAATTTGTAGTACACCTGATTTGGTTGCTCCTGTTCTAACAGTGTTACAGTACAAAATTCCAGTGAACCTTGAAACTGCTTCAGTTAAATGTGTCCTCCAATAAATAACTGAAGGCTGTACCAATACCACTAGGAGTAGAAATGGCAGCGGACAACTATTTCTGCATGACTTGACTAAATACCTGCAGTGGGTACAACCTAGACTGCAATAAATTTCTGAATTATGATTTATATCTTGCTGGGACAACCATTAAAGTAGAGATATATTTTATTGCACGCGCTTAATTGAGAACATGCCTGGGATATATTTCAACGAATTTCACTAAATAGAGATATACCTGAAAGCAATTTATTTCCCAATTAACCTGAGGAAATACCAAAATTTCATGCAAAAAGTGGTTTCGGGTAAAAAAACCCGAATACCAAAAAAGCAGGCTCAACAAATGGAACGACCTATATAATTCAGTTTTCAATAGGCCCACAAAAGTAGTTCACAAAAATTCCTTAAACTGCAGAAGCCTTGAATCAAAACTTTATGGAAAATTTCCCCCACTTTAGAATTTGATTATCGTCTCTACTTTAATCCACTTATCCTGATTGGTATAACAATTCAGCGGTGAGGTAACGCCAGTAAAGGAAGTTATGACATCAGTCCAAGAAAACTGCTATAAATTTGGCTATCAACGTATTATTAAAAGTGTAGTGGAGAGATATCCTAGGAAGCAGTATGGAATTTTCTAAATTTCAGTTTAATACGTTTGATCGATTTTCCATCATCCACATATCCTTCGTATAACTTCGAAGGAGCACTGAGTGTGTAGTCGGTCTGGATTTAATGTGTCTTTTGTTCTATTCTCTCGTACGGGTTGAAAATTTCATAGTTCAGCACACGGTTGGATTAGCATTTATGAGACTCTGGCAAGGACACACTGTTGGGAGGGTGTTTTATGATTGCCATGTGATCGGAAAAGTATTTAGATAATGTCCGGAAGCGTGAAATTATTATTCGATGGTGAACTTTCCAACTTCGTTGAAATTTTACCAAACCATTTAAATTCGAAGATATTTTCAATTTTATGGTTAAATTTTAAATTTCCTGGGATGTATGTTTTCCTCTCTAATTTTGTTGTCTACACTTTGCACTTTTAGTCAAATCTTTTCATTTTTAGAAAAATCTTAATTTTTACTAAGGATTTAAAATGTTCAAACAAATGTCAGTACATAATTGAAACCCTATATTCTCTAAAGCTAAAAATTGTTAAAATAGAAAAAAGTCTTTACTTTACCAACAAAAGAGAGAATTTCTTCAGCCCTCCTATACCTACTCTGATTATTATAATTAAAAAAAGGGAGACACAGCGATCGGTTAAATATGTATTTATGCTGCTAATTTCACCATAAGTTCTTAATTTTTGCCAACATCAATAGATCCACTATTTTCCACTTTACTCCACTACATACCTTTGATGAAACCTTGGTGCAGATTATTTCCATTACTACTTTTTTATTCAACAGGAATTTCTCTGTAATCTTGAAAACTTCCTCTCAGTCGCGATTTTAAAGTTAGCTTACTTCGGCTAAGAAGCCCAATTTGTTTGGTGGATGCAGGTAATCGTTGCAGATGCCCCCCTATGGAACGCTAGACATTAACATAGTTCTTAATGGTTTTAATAAACAATTTATAAATAAGCCTTTGGCATAAGATTGTATTAAAGCTATCATGGCTACAATTGACGAGTTCGCTAATTTTAATAAGTTGCTATCAGCACTTAGTCTTCTCATAACAGTATACCCACCAGAGATATAAGCAACAAAATCTGAAAACTGAAGAATTCGGGATAATATTAAGAGTTTTTCGACGAAAATAAAGTCAAATTTACGGACAGAATGTCTCGAAGTACT
>QYTT01076850.1:6758-18306 GCA_006980735.1 Dasypogon diadema | reverse complement strand
AATTTGTGCAATTGCACAAGGGTCTCCTAGTTTAGATAAATTAAGAAGAAAGTTCGTCCTACCCAGCAGCATCAGTTTTTATTGATCGCAAACAGAGAAGCAAATTTAAAACCAAACCCCTCAGAGGATGAATAAGAAAATTCACAAACAGAATCTATATCTATATAATTAAAACGCTAAGGTGAGAGCTTGTGATTCCAACACTAATCGAAAGCTTATCAACTAAATATGGAACATCAGTAATAAAACTTAAAAGAATAAAATAAAATAAAAATAAAAAATGAACTTTAATAAAACTAAAGTAGGCGAGAAACAGAATTGTGTCGTGGAGCAAACCGAAACGCCTCAATTTTGTGTCTCGCATACTTTATTCGTTTAGACTTTTTTTAAAGTTTTATTACTGATGTTCTATATTCATTTGATAAGTTTTCGAGTAGTGTTGGAATCATTAAAATCGGTGCAGAAACAAGCTCACAGGAGGAATCACAAGCTCTCGCGTAAGCTAGAAATTATAAAGCTATGATCGCGAATGTTTCGCCAAGCTAGTTGCTATTATTTGCCGTAAGGAATTTTTTAAGACCACCCGACTTAAAAAATTTCCCTAACTTAATTATTTTAATTTTGATAGCTCTGAACATAAATGGCGCATAATCGATTTCAGGACAGAGCACAATGATAGCCATAGTTGAAACAATTATTCTGACATAAATTTTACTTGTGAAGTGCCAGTGTGCCACAGTAAAATTTAGTACTAAAAATTGTGAATTCATTTGCAACATTTGTGAGGTTAAACAATAATAATGCGTGTGTTCATAGCCCATAAATATAAGTGTTTATATTCCTGTGATTCTGGAAACCTAGGTCCAATGTCTCCATTACGACATTTTTCACAGCAAACACTCCAGTAGCCCGATGGTTTGTAAGACTCCAATAACCTGCGATTTCTCGAGAGGATACGCGGTGCTACTTCCTCATCCTTGTTCGACCCGTTGATTGATAATCGTATCTCGACAACAACTTTATTATTATTCCCTTCCTTTTTACCAGTTATCGGTATAGAGAAGCATCTCACTAATAAGCCTTTTACTTTGTGGGGTAGGTCGATTTTTGATAAAATTGAAAAACGCTACTTTCCCCACTTTAAAAAAAAGGTTCAGATTATGATAGAGGACCGTGCTGGTCATCGACATCTTACAGATCCACAACAAAATGAGAATTTAGATTGCTACTGGATCAATAGTTCCCTGTTTTCTAACTAACTATGGACTAATTTTGTAACGGATCTCTAGAGGTAAAAGATGTCAAAAATTTAATAACGTGCTATAATAAAATTTTTAATAAAAAATGGATTAACGCCGACGGAGATTATAAAGCGGATGCAGCGGATGAAGTGCATATGGAGAATCTTCGATCTTCGATGGGTAAAAATTGGCCAAAGCTTCTTCGCTGGGGACGGCAATCAATTGAAGATGATCCATGCTGTGGAGGGCCAAGAGTGGTAGTTGCGCAGGATAACGTGTATTTGGTCGAGAAAGTTGTTCTGACGGACCGGCGATTAAAGTACAAGGGAATCACAGAACAAATCAGTATATCGAAAACAACTGCTGTCCGGATTTGTTGGTTATGACAAAATCCAGCGCAAGATGGGTACTGCGAATTCTTTCGTCAGTGCAGAAAGTACGGCGAGTTGAGTGCTGGCAGCGAATGTAGGAGTTATGTAAAGACGACGTAAGCAGTATACTCATAGGATTGTAACAGGGTATGAAACTATGGTTCTTTACCATGATCTTCTGTCCAAAAGGGATTCAATGGAGTGGCATAGCCCCGGAGAACCAGTGCCGAAAAAAGCGATGGTCACATAAAGCAGCAGAAAGGTCATGGTAACAGTTTTCTGGGATACTGAAGGTATTCTGTTGCTGGTCTTCAAGAAACGTAATACCGTTGTAAATGCCATATATTATGCTGAAATTCTAAGAAAGTTGTGTAAAGCCATTGTCAAGAAAATGAGAGGAAAACTGTCCCGAAAAGTACTGTTCTTACACGACAGTGCGCCCATACACACTGCTGCTATTTCAAAGGCTGCTGTTACCTCGACCTCGAGGAATTGAATCGTCCACCTTAGAGTCCGGACTTAGCCCCAAGTGACTATTTTTTATTTGTCAAACTAAAATCAGAAGTTTAACTCCGGCGAAGAAAGCCATGAGACGGTTAGGCTGCATTTTAAGATAAATCTTCTTCTTCCTTAATGGTATTAAGGTATTTATTAAAAGATGTCAAAAATGTATTAAAATATAGGAAGAATATTTATCGAAAAATAACCACTGTCTTTTTCCTCTTTCACCCCTCTTTCTATCTTAGGTCACGAATTCTTGGACCACACTATGTACGTCGAGGATTAGAATTAGTGTTGAACATAAGCTTCTTGTAAGTCCAAGGCAGATTGATTGGTTCATATGAATACTAAAATCGCAGGTACGCAAATATGAAAACAAATTTTAAAAAATCAATCAAATTGCAGAAAATCTAAATTTAAACCGAACAAATCCATTACTCGGAGTAAATGTGGAATCTTCTTTTAATATCCTAAAAGGTGTGATCCGACGGACTGCCTTTTTCAGCAGAACGATGGTCGTGTAAATGTAGACCCCCATTTTCATCTCCGTGCTAGAAATGCCTAATCAAGTAGCTCACGTATGGTGTTTAATTACTTATCTCAGTTGTTAACGAGTACCTTGACGTTGTGCTTTTCCAATAAAATAGAATAAATGAACATCACCTTGACAAGTTCAAATAGACACATCCCTGCTCATTTCAGTACTTTCCGGTAAAAAGATAATCCTATGACCCATTTATGTTGGTCCTCGACGACTAATTCGCTCCGGGCATGAACCATGGCATCTGCTGTGACGTTGCTGAAAGCTCCCCCGATATGAAGAGCGTGAGTAGTGTCCACCACATCATGTAGTGCAATTTCTAGTCATCGTGCAGTTTGCAGTTCTAACAGCCTTTGAATAATTTTCAATAAAACGAATGAAAGTTAGATTAGACTGTACTCCCTACCATCTGCATTGAGGACTTTTAAGAGATCCTAGGTCAGAACATTTCAACTTGGAAGAATTTTAACTGCTTTACTTATTTATTTATACTAATTCGTGCGACAGTAAACAGAAAAATCCACTTAATTACTTACAGTAACCTAAGTTGACCGTATTTACACAATCTCAATAATACAGCAGGAAGAAAAAAGAGTAGAATTTCGCTTAAATTCAGAAAAGAAAAACTAATAATGATAGAGAAAAGAAAAACTTGAATTACCTTTTTAAATAAAAATAACAAATAGAAAAAAGTAAATACGAAATACGTACAACGAAAAATAAGGGGTGCAAACTTAGAAATATAACAGCTATTAAAGGAAAAATAATAATAAAAAGAAAAAATCTAGTTGAGTGAAACAATACTAAAACTAATTACATAAAAAGAACTTCTAAAACCAATGTTTTTATAAATGTACCACAAAGAGAAACATAACTTTTTTAACTTTACAGGAAAATTTTTAAAATTTATCTATAGATTATTAAAACTGAAAGCATTAAGCACGAAAAGATGCTGTAGAAGTTGTTTTAATAGTCCTTTGGTAATGTGAACATTATTATTTTGAGTATATTGTCAAAATTGTAAAATTTACTAAACGCTTTTGGTTTTAATAATCTAGATAAATTTTAAAAATTTGCTTGTAAAGTTGAAGAAAAGTTATTTTCCTCTTTGTACGGCATTTATAAAACCATAGTTTTTACAGTTTTTTGAATTATTTTCTTCAGAAATTTCAGTTTTTTTTAAATTTTTATAGTATTCATTCATTTTTATTCCCACGAGAATTGAAGATGAAAACGGTCAATCCGCCCGAAATCCAATAGAAGGACAAGGCGCTTATTACAAAAAGCTGTGCTGGATCCATAAAAATGGCTCTTCGTCATCTATCACTTAACATCTTAGATCTTACGAACAAACACTAATCCAGAACTCATCTACCCACTTCTTCCAAGCACCATTCACAATTTTATAGCTAAAATCGGTAAGGCTTTCGTGAGCACCAACACTCATATATGACAAAAATTTCTAATAAGTGAAAACGAAGGAGTGTATTCTGTTCATGTTCGCCAGAGAATTTGACAACAATGGAAGCCGTAGAAGTGGAACTTGTCGGCCGAAAAGCATTGACGTGTAAACATACCAGTAACAATCTGTATAGAATCACTGTGCTTTGGAAAAGGGACACCACACAACATCATCAGCATCATTTAACATGTTCGACTCGATGCTCTGTTAATAGGGATACTTCATTCTTTCCGAAAAATTTCGTGTGAGACACCAGTGACTCATGCAGTGTTGAACATGTTAAAAATTGCAATCTGCAGAAGTTCACCACCACATATTTCAAATAATGAGACTTAGACTACAGTTAATCATACGATTTGTGTATGTTTACACATTTCATATTTAAAACGCTCAAGCCGGCGTGAACCACCGGTGGTTTATACGAGAACATTAAGAGAAAATTACGCGATAAACTAAATACAATATGAGAAGGCTCTCTTCCCAACATAGTGCCGGGTTGAACGTGTCGGGGAACTGACAGCACCGTTTATCGTCTTTCTATCGTAACCATATTATTTATACGTTCCTCATTCTCATCAAACCGTCCATTTATTAATACCGCCCTAGAGCTGGACCATGCAGAAACAGATTTTCTTGTAGGTTCATTTTCATTCCTCAGTGAAACAAGAGCAATCGTGAAATAATTACTCTTTACAGAAGCAGTTATATTTTTCGTTACAGTAGGAGAGACATATACGTTGTATTTTCAAAGGGGAAATTCTATCGTCCCTGACTATATTCTGTTTGCGCGCAAATAAATACTTAACAAATTACATTTCAACTGAGAAAACCTGTAAGGAAGACAAAAAATCTCAAAGAAATTATATTAAAGGAATCATTAATGTCCCAAGTTCGTGTTTAAATGAAAAAAAGAAATGTTATTTTAAAGAAGGCTTCGTGGAAAAAAGGATAAAATACGGAGCCTAATAAGAACAATATACTTGATAAATACTGACTCCTTAATAAGATCCTCAATACGTGCGATATTTGATATTAAGACTTTTCGTCTTTGAGTTAAATTTCAAGAAAATTCGGTAGAAGATTTTTTCAAACCCCTACTTGTTTTGACCTGGAAATATTCTAGCGTAAACTGAATTTGTATGCAAAGTTTCAAAAAAATCGGTCGGTAGAAATGGGAAAGATTGGATTCAAAATTTCTGCTAAATGTCGCCTATCTGCTTTGATCTAATATAGGTAAAGTATTATATTGTAATCAGAACTACGCAAGTATGCCAAGTTTGAAGAAAATTGACTCGGTAGAAATGGTAGAAATGGGTCCAAAATTAATTTAGGTTTTTAGGGGACCCCCAAAAGAATCTATGCCCCTTGCCCTTTGCCCGTTCGTTTTGACATGAAAATACACCGATTTTTGCGCCAACTTTTTTTAATTTTTAATTTTTCGTTTGGAAGTTATGTAATGGGTCCGATTTTTCGAATTGAAAATTTCGACATGTCTCCACGTTTCGGGGTTCCTCGAGTCCGAATTCATCGTTTTCAGAGAGATGACTGTGTGTGCGTGTGTACTTACGTTCGCACGTTCGTGAATTGTTTTTCGGCTTGAATATCTCGAGAACAAAAAATGATATCGACTCCGGACCAATTTCATTCGACGCATGATTGCCTAATGAACACCTAATAAGGTTTGCAAAAAATTTGAATCAGCGGTTTTTTTAATAACAATTAAACTTTCAAAAACAATACAAAATGCTCAAATGGGAAGTTGCCACTGTGGGTAGACCAGTCGCACCCAATTTATTTTTACTATTTTCCAACAATTCTCAAAAATAGTTTAGTCACTTAAATGTCCTTTGGAGGAGGGTGCAGAATTAAAGTTGGCACCTACTAGAAAGATAACATTTCATTCGTTTTAACAATATCCAACATGCTATGATTCATACGCAAATGTTTGAGTTCTCAGGCTAATTACTTTTCTGTTTCAAAGGACTGGTAATCTTAGTGTAAAAATTTTACAGAATTGAGGATAACACATCAAAATTTCAACCTTTAGATGTTGTTGCAGGAACCAGGTCGATCGATATCAATAGTATGTAACTCTTAGTCTTATGCCTGTAATTATTACTATCATGTGCTCAGCTTAATTCGTATTTAAATTTTCTTACTTTACTTGAGCTATTCTAGCAGATAATTCCAATCCATTATCACAAAAGTTAGCATTAGAGAATACCTCAAATACAAAAGTGCCGCACTCGACCGCAACTCAAAAATAGCAAAAGCACTTAGGGTTGATTTCACCCACTGCGATGTTGTAATAAAGACAGTGGTTGGAGGATACTTGTTAATCATAGGTCTCAATTTCAATATTGGAAGGAAATTTCATATTTTATCACAATGTACTTATAAAGCATGTAATTCAGAGTGACTTCATTATTACACTACAAATGGCTGCAAATCCTCATTAACGAGATTTACCTAAGAAGACTCTGTTAATATAATACTGTGATGAAATTCTTCGTACCGCCTTGCTATTTAATCAATTGCTACACACACCAATTGCTGACCACTATCAAACTACCTTAATATGGGTAAGGAGATGCCAAATAATGCAGGGAAATGCGAAGATTAGACTACTGTAGGTCACTTCTCATGGGACTAAAGCCCTCCCATGGAGTTGATATATTCACAGCAAAGGAGGCAAGAAAATCACATTTGGGTCAGTGACTGCAAAAGAAATCACTTAAAAACAATATTCGATTGCTTAAGCAATAACATTTTATACACTGAGTAAAACACAAGCAAAATCTCTATGTTTTCTCTATATCTTGACAGCCATCGATATCCCATGGCATTGTCCAATAATCGTAAGATAAAAACTATACAATGTCAAAAACAACTATATAAAGCTCAAGAGGAAAAACAAACGTTGTGTTCTATTGTTGAGACAACATATTCGCATACAATAGGGATTTATCATCACAAATCCCTATCATTCCGCATCTATAAAACTATAAAAAACACACTGTGTGGATTCTGAGAACAATGTACCAAATTCAAGAGAATTTCTCTCTTGAAATATGGAAAATTTAAAAATATTTTTAAAATTCGTCTCTCCTTATTTCTTAGTAAGGTAAAAGGAGTGTAACTTTTCAATAAATAGGTACCCAATTCCAGTTGTTTTTGTACCAAAAGGTAAATATTTCGAACGAGGTCGAATTGAAATTTTCTGAGAGTTCAATGACCGCAATAAAGTTTTGCTTTGATTGACATTTTTGGGCATTTACGTGTATACAGAGATTACAATGAATTATATAATATTTGAAATCAATCCCTTACCATTAAAGCTTTTTAAATTATATAAATCAGAACATTTTACTTTTATGTAAAAATTGTTAAACCGAGAGCATACTTTACAAATTTTTTGATTTTTTCAAAGATGCTGAATATGAATCATACATTCAGGATTCATAATAAACCGAATTCCGAAATATTGAAACAGATTTTGCGGTATGTAACCTTTAAAAAACTCTTGATACGCACAAATAGCAGAAAATCTGGTTCAATTTTATTTATTCGTCAACCGAAAAAGTGAAAACCTAATTTGATTTCCCGCTAATAAAGGATTCAACCTTCTTCGAATCTATAATCCGAATACGTTTTATTCCCCAATCCCAATACACCTTCTGCTCCGTCAATCATCACTTATGCTTCCAGCTGAAAACAAAGAAAATTTAATTTTGCCGAATCTTCCGTCCTTACGCTCAAAAATACAACCACAAAAACAATTTTTGTAGACGTCTACTCTGTTTAACAAATTCCTGATTCACCATTTTGTACATGTTTAACAGATAGCAACAGCTCAGCTGGTGAAAAAGGAATTTATGTTCGCTTCTCCTAAGAAGGAGCAGAGAATTCTAGTCTGCTCCTTTATCCAGTTGTGACGGAAACACAGGTCAAACATTCTAAGTATCCATAAGAGGTTCACGTTCAACACATATTGGGATACAGTGGGATTCGATGCTGGTATTATGGGTAATAAATTACCTTATCAAAGCGGTGAAGCAATCAGTCCTGTGACATGTGCACGTATAAATCTTTCGTCAATACCAAAATCACATCACTTTTTCACCACACACCGTTTTTCCCACAAAATCTCAATAAATCTCATCAAAATGCATTCAAATCTATTCAACAAACGACATAAATATCTTCGACTGACACTGTTCACTGTTGTAATCGGAACCGGACTATCCGCGTGCTATCACTAATAGTAAATGAGAGCTGTTCCTGCTAACTGTATGTCGCTGCGGCAATATCTACCGAGCCGTCCAATATTGCTTAGAATTCAAGCAAACAAATCGCACTGAATATGTATCTCACTCTGAGATACACACTCAAATTGTGGACAGGCGCAAATCGGTTTTCCATGTTTCCTACTGCTTTTAGTTCTTTTACCTTTGCCTTTCGTTGCAAGTAATTTACAGCCGAAATTCCCTTACGAACTCCTTGTCCACGCACACAGTTAAACTACTAGTAGAAGCTCCTGCCAACAGATGTATAACCACCAGTCATAATACATAGTACTAGAGTTTTTCAAGTTTTGGACTAAACATCCTCCGGGCTAGGATAATGTCCTTTCAGTTCCCCCCACGTTTTAATCTTGAGAAGACAAAAACTTTCGACTCAAAATGCCCAGTTCAGATCTAATTCATATTTGGTTAGCGGCAAACACTTGAAGGAAATAATACTTTTATTTGCACACTCCTGCATACACCTCTTACGGGTGGAATCTACTATGTTGCCTCTTATTTCTTCAATCTGTACGAAAACTTTTCCATTTAATCCCTTCCTTAAAGAATTTTGATAGAGTTCTTTAAAACTTTTAGGTTGAATGATAGACCTATTTTGCAGTTTTTGTTTTTTTGGCTTTATATAGATATGAAATAGTATATTGGTTTCTAGCCCAATACCCCATTATCACATAAGCATAAGATTTAAAAACGCGCTAAAAGTAAACCCAAGATATTTAAAACCTCGTACCCACCAAAAATGTGTTGGCGCGCAATTGGCGCGGTACTAACGCGTTAACTGTCTACATCTCAGGAAGCAGCTTTAAAAATCGCATGCTTGTTTCCTTGTTACCGCTCGCGTTCAGCTCGCAATCAGCTTTCGTGCTTCGGTGGACACTGGGCTAAGACGGTGTTTACCGGCCCCAGAAATACTTATAAACCTATATAAGATAGATGGGAAGGGAACTACTACTACTACCACGATACATTGGAAGGTACTTGTTCAAGGTAAGAATTTTAAGGGATTTATGAGGCTTCTTCAAGAATTCATTTCAGGAACAGAACTAACTATATAGTAAAAATATCCCTTTTCGATGGCAATGTCGGTAGATGTGATGAGATGCTTCGATACTTACCCGAATCCTACACAGTATTTCAGGCTGTAAAGCACGCATACGACCTTAGTTCAACTGAAACAATCCTCACAGAGGACAGAAAAGAGAGTAATATAGAACCGTTCAGCCAGTAAGACCGCTATCTAATTTTGCCTGGAATATCATTAATATCAACACCTCAAGATGTATGGGATAAAAAACGACACTAATAACTTGGCTCTTAAACGAATTGAACAAGAGTTTCGCTAATTCTAATTTCAGAAAGAGAAGGTTGGAACTTATTTTTATACGATAACCTGACAAATGTTGTAAGTTAACCTACAATTTTTAGTGCGAAATTTTGCTATGCAACATCGCAATGGCTTTGCAAGTATATATAATTCTCGTATAGAGAATTTTCTCAGTGGCTGATGCTCAAATAAATCACCGTACGCTTTACTGGGATCGATCACCCACCTACAGAAAAACAAACCTGCAGAGCTGCGCCTCAGTCAATTCGGGCACTACCGTGGGTATCTCAGGAAAAATAAGCACTCAGACGATAATAGTTCTTTTGAAGAGGAGGACTCCCATCTCGTACGAACTACTCACTAAAATCGCTCCATCCGGTCTCCGAGGGTTCCAGCCTTGAACCATTTGCCACATTACTTCAGGCTGCGCCTCATCATTCTTCCGTAAGTCACCCCTACTAACCTTATAGAAGTAGAACTGAGAGTACTGCGTATGCTTTAGCACTTTACTGTGCTTCCTGCAAAGCCATAGTCCAATCCGTGGTATCAATCTGGCAATCTATCGTCCTCATCCCTCCCCATCCCACAACTTTTTCCATGTACTCAATGTGGAGGATCTTTCCTCGTTACTGGCCCCTAAAGGCACCCTAAAGGTGAATTTACACACACGATTTTTCCTGCCAGAGTTTCCTCTGACAGTTGTCAGTGCACTGGCAAATTGTTTACACACAAGAGCAACACTGGTAAGAATTTCTCTGGCAGAACTCTTGCCAGTGATTCTCTGGCGCATTTCTCTGGCAAAATGCCAAATAGTGCAAACGGTGTGTTTACACATACGACGCCAGTGCACTGGTAAATGATTTCGTTGTCAGAGTTTTTCTAATTTTTCAAAAAAGTGGTGAAGTACTTGTGGTGGCCTACTTTCGTATGACATTATAAGGTTCTTTACCTCATCTTTTAATCATTTTCCGTCAATTTTCCTTTGCTTTCTTATATTTTCGTTTCCTGAAATTTGCTCCATCTCACTGCTCAACAAAGATAACACACGGACTAAATAAAAATCTTCTACCATTGTTCAAAACGGGTTGTCAGAGTGCCAGAGATATACCAGTGCCTTGCCAGTGTAATATTTTGCTTGTTTATACACACGAGAAAACTCTGGTAGAAAATTCGTCCAGTGTCTTTGCTAGTGCTCCTCCCAGTGCACTGACAAGGTGTTTACACGGTACTGGCAATGCACTGATAAAAAACTGGCAGAACTCTGGCAGAAAGAATCGGATGTGTAAATTCACCTTAAGAGCATTGCATCTCTTCACGGGAACTGAGCGCTTCCTATCCACCCTAGCTTTCTGGTCACTACATATTTCGACTTCTTACAGCAGTATAAATTGCAATGGCGCCCATGAACTTCGGTTGCTGCTTTAACAGTCGTACACCGTAACTATTCCCTGAAGGTGAATTTGGAGCCTAACATCACCCCCGGGTATATGCATGATTATATTTCGAACCCCCGGTTACTTGGCTGCCAACTTCGTTAGCATTCGATCTCTGCCCCCTTTCAGGGTTAGAACACGGTGTAACGGTGTATGCAGTATACGAAGATCCTAGAGTTAGTGATTCTCTGCATATTTTTCTTAGTTTCACAAGCCAATAAGGACACCGTTTTTTATGTGTGTGCAAAAATAGTACGGATTCCTCGAGCTCCACACGTCCGCTTATTTTGGATTTTGGAGTCAGAATTCCCCTGATATCATGGCCTCTAATTGGTCCTGTCAGATTTGCCTCTCAGCCGTTAAGACGTTTT
>QYTT01076848.1:0-10625 GCA_006980735.1 Dasypogon diadema | reverse complement strand
CGACGGTGAGCAGGTTCAGGGACAGTGTTACTAATTTCTTCTCGACATTTCACTAAGAATCAAGGCGGGTTGTGTGTAGGCAATAACATCTTACCTATTCCTCTCCTCTCTCTCCTACTTGTCCTTCTCTTACCTCTCTCCTCTACTCCTCCACTCCTCTCTTGATCTATCCCTTCCCTTTCTTAATGAGTACTTCTTACTTACAATTGCTTCTTCTATTTACATTACTTCATTACTTCTTCTACTGTATTATTAATTCTTATAGAATTATTTTTGTTACTAGTTCTCCTAAGTACATATTTTAAAGTTGTTACAACTTGTTTGTACAAATAGTTTACTGAAATATAATGAATTAATGAATTAATAATTTACACACATTATTTGGAATCTCAAGTAACTTACATCAGAGACTGCTAATTATTGGTTAGCAATAGCTTCTTTTTTGCCTTTTCGCACCTATTGTAAAATGTTGTGTATATTTAGGACTTTTAAAACGAAAACTCAAAACAATTTACAAGTTTTAATCAAATTATTCAGTCGCGAATGCTCTCGACACATGTTTACACTTGCCAAACTATTTCATACTTCACCGCATTTACTTTAATAACAAAAGTATTTGAGTTAGGTCCGAATTTTTATTCTTTCCTTTTGTTTTATTTCAGATTTATGAGAAATAATCGCCACAATAACGACTGCAGCCAAATGTGTTCAATTAAATCGTAACAGTCCGTTAAAAAGTTAACGAAATCTGAAGACCGCCAAAACTACTTCGACGTAAATCAAAAAGAAAATTTGTAAAAAGATGCTTAGATTTTGTACCTTTTTGAAACATATACGTCCTTTAGTGATACAATTAAAAAGAATTCTATTTACAAATAATTATTAGCCAAAAAAAAGAAATTAGTCTTCAAGACGGAAAAATTGTGTTCAGAAAGAAACAAAACAGAGAACGACTTTTAACGAAGATTCATCGAGCTTAAAGTGCCTTTTCGACGTTTTCACCAATTATATCAGGTTTATACCAAACTTTCTGGTGTTCGCGCCTTTGCTGAAAAAGCTTTTGCATAAGCAACCGAGAAGACTGAACGAAAGTTTTTAACCACAAGAGATTTCCATTTTGAGATTACTTTTTCTAATCTAACAACGTTTCTTATCAAATTGAAACGCAGAACAGTTCCACACTGTTGGGTAACGGAAAAACGGTCAAGACGGGGGAGGAGGATTTATCAAACATTTTTAATAAATTCGATAAGCTGGCATTGGCCACTGGACTTCGAAGTGGCTCTGCCATCGCGGCAATGCCATTCATCGATGACGCGCTGCTCTGGTGCCCTGACAATGATGGTCGAATGGTTGATATCTCGACTTGTCTACAGGTATTGTATTTTGCTTGGAAACGGTTCAAATCATTGGTGATGGCAATTAATGGAAATTGATTTCGTTTTAGGAGGGCGGTTCGGGCGGAAATACAAATAATACTCAAAATAATCAGGAAATGGCGAGCGGATCCTGTGACATGAATTCACTGGATCCGCTTTGTAATGATTCCTCGGATGAACTGCTTCGGCAATTAACTGAAAATTCCTTTGAACTAGACAATTTCCTATCGGATTTAACGGAAGTTAAGGTTTGTATTGAATTTTCTCTCATATAAAGTGGCAATTGTTAATCTTTCCAATTGTTCTTTTAGCAAGAGGAGAATAATAATAATCTAAGTTTGCAGCCGAGTTTAAATAGTACACAGAATTTTCTTGCCTCATGTACAAATAGTCAGCAACAGCAACAGCAGCAGCAGCAGCAGCAACAACAACAACAACAGCCACAGCAACAAAATACAAATCTGCTGCTGCCAGCTGGTGCGAGCAGCACAAGCAATAGTCAACAACAAACAAATGCTGAAACTGCTCTGCTGGCTCTGGCTGCATCCGTATCCGCCAGTACCGCAATATCACAGCAAAACCATAGACACTTTTCCACTGCCAATAGATTCTCAATCGCTGCCAATCCATTGCTAGCCGAAAAATTACTTTCGCCCAATATTGATTTGGAAAATCTGACGATAGGGAGCCGAGGTGGAAGGCCGCCGGATCTAAAAGGTAAGTACTAGGCTTTAGGTCCTGCTCACAGATTGCATCTTTAATTAGTCAGGTTTAAAGCAAATTAGTAAGAGACTGTGCGGCTGTGGTTTACTTCTTATCTAGGAGATGAGAGGATTCAATAAGTAGACTGATCCCCTGTTCCTCCTCTGTTTAAATTAAGAATAGAATACGTACATTTGTGTAATGGTTTCAGGTATTCATTTATCTTGGCATTTAGAATTTAATCTCTTCAGTTCTTTACACTTTATAAAGATTTTGAATATTCTAAAGTGAGATTAACTTAATTGTTTCCGCTATACCTATTATACCTATAAAATGATTTAAAGACAGGAATAGGAAGATTTTTTGCTTCTATTTCCGTGATAAACTCCACTTTTGAGGAGTTCTATTTGATTGATAAAGTCTAATAAAACAAACCTATCTCATCTTTCATAAGAAAAAGAAAATTTAAAATTGTTCTGTGCGTTTTCTTTTTCTGTAATTTGTCGCGTGAATATTGGCGTTCCTTTTCAAATATTTTTCTTACCAGAATTTCCAATAGGACTCAAGTTAAGTTGACCAAAGTTGTTTGATAGCGTAGCCAGCCTCACATGGATATTAAGTGGTTTGTTATAAAGCCGTATTAGAAAACTACCGATTGAAGGGTTCAGTGCTGAAGTTGTCTGGCCCTCAATATGTAGTACAGTCGAAGTTTTGGTGGTATAAGGTAGAAGGAGGAGTGGTTATTTTTCAATATATTCTCCCTTTATTTCACATCTTTTAATAAGTGCTTTAATTCCATTAAAAAAGTAGTTAGTAGATTTGTCTTCAAATGCTGCTTAACCGCCTCATCCAATTAAACTTCCTTCCCCACAAATCTGATTTTAGTTTGGCGAATAAAAAATAGTCACTTGGGGCCAAATCTGGACTCTAAGGTGGATGATCCAATTTGTCGAAGTCGCACTTCTTAATAACAGCTTTTGAAATAGCAGAAGTGTGTACGGGCGCATTATCGTGTAAGAGCAGTAATTTTCCGGACAGATTTCCCCTTCTTTTACCGATAATGGTTTTACATAACTTTCGTAGAAGTTCAGTATAATATGTGGCATTTACAACAATATTACGTTCCTTGAAGTCCAGCAGCAGAATACCTTGAGTATCCTAGAAAACTGTTGTCATGACTTTTCTGGTGCTTTGTATAGCCTTCGCTTTTTTGGCACTGGTTCCCCGGGGGCGATGCCACTCCACTGAATCCTCTTTGGATTATGATAAAGAACCATAGTTTCATCTTCTATCACAAACCTATAAAGAACACTGTCTACGTCGTCTTTACACAACTCCAAAAATTGCTGACAGAACTCAACTCGCCGTACTTTCTGCAATGAGGAAAGAATTCACGGTACCCATCTTGTACTGGTTTATGTCATATCCAAATGCTCATGAAGAATCTAGAGGGCATTTGTTTCCGATATATCCGGTTTGTTCTACAATTTCCCTGTCCTTTAACAGCTTTGTCCGTCAGAACAACTTTCTGGACCATATCCACGTTATTCTGCTTAGCTACCTTTGCTGGCCCTCTACAGCGTGGATCATTTACAATTGGCTCCCGTCCTTAGCGAAAAAGCTTTGATCAATGTTTAACCATCGAAAATGATGGTGAATATTGTCCATATACACGATCCATCGGCTCTTTGATCTTCATCGGCGTTAATCCATCTTTTGTTAAAAATTTTATTACAGCACGGTATTCAATTCTTGACATTTTCACTTTTCTAGGCAAGATCACTTCACTTTTCGAAACACTATTTCAAACTGTTTGAGAATATTCTCCCAACAGGGGCTTTCATACCCTCAAAAGGGTTGAAGGTATCAGGTAGGAAAAAGATTCGAGACCACGAATACTTGGACCGCACTACGTATCCCAGCAGCGAAAATGGTAATCAACTCCGGATACCTTCTAAAATAGGTAATGCAGGATGTAATGGCATATCTCCTTCTGAAGAGATTTAGCATGTATTTTTCTATGAAAATTTGAGTTTTAATCGTCGTACTACGTCATTCTCGTTCGAGTTCTTGTGGAATGAAGGTGTCTAGTGGGAAAATGAAATAAAACACTATCCTTTGTGACATTGCTATAAAAATGTAATGCCTTTTTTCTATTGACATTAATGCAACCTAGAGGTGCTTGTTACTTCATAGTACATTTAGAATTGGTTCAGTAATTGTTAATAAGTTGTTCCAAATAATTAAAGCAAAAATCAGTTAATAGGGATTTTTTGAATGACTACTTCCAATTAATCAATGACTGAACTAGGTAGTTCTGGGTAATGGAAAATAGAGACAATTAACTACAGCCTATGACATCTCCATGTAAAAATAATGCATTCTTTAAACAGGTGGTAATCTAAGTCAGAAGTAATTCTGCTTACTAAGAATTACTTACGGAATCAATTGGGTAATGGCTTCCATTCGCTGTTGGGATATTTCCTTTGGACTTCACATACGCAACCGTTTACCGCTAGCCCCCCAGACTCTCTTTTAAATTTGTATATTAAAATTCAGTCTCGTTTGTGCCACAGTAGCCTAAAAAAAAAACATGGAGAGATATTCTTTTCGCTGTAATCAAAGCAACTACTATTTCTACTATATCAAGCGATTCAAGTTTTAGCCGTATAGATAAAGAAAAGGAAAACTGCTGAACATTGAAATGTGAATTAGACAGTTGGAGCTCATCAAAATTTCTCGTTTTTAGATAACAAAAGTTTTGAGAAAATGTACATCATCAGTCGAGGGCATTAAGAGGATGAAAAAAACAGTATAAATGAAATGTACATAACGCCAAGAAAGAATGAGGTAACTGACACAATTCTTCTAAGGGGTAAAAAAAGAAAGTAGCTTTAAAATAAAATGACAATAACAAAATTAGTACAACTAAAAAAGAAAGAGAGTATTTCATTCTCTGGGGCTTAAGAATCCGTTTATTGTAGGACAAATCACAGTGCAGAAAAAACCTAGAGCCTAGGTTAAAAATAAAATATCGTGAAGAAACATGATAAGTCGGCATGTGCCTTTTTTAACGAGGAAGTTTTTGCGTCCGATGCTCTTTTTGTTCCCTTTTGTGCAAGTGAATAGAACTTCCCGCACAAATCCTCTGAGCAAATTTTAGAGTCGTATGATGAAACTGGTTTTCTTTCTCATTTTTGTTTTCAGATTTCTTTCTTGTCATTTCCGCTCTCAACTTTCTCGTTTTCCAGAAGGACATAGCTCTGATCCCACTCGAACCCATGAAATAAGCACAAAGAGTAATTCGAAAAACTTCCTTCTCGAAGCTTCTTACTTCCTGCTGTTAGCCTTAGCTGGAAGCAAAACTTGAGTGGCGAGCACAACTTCGCTTCTTACCGCATGTGTCCTTATCCTATTCCCTTTTTTCTATTTTTGGAGCGTCGGACTCAAAAACTTCCTCGTCAAAAGGGGCACTATGCACAGAAGAAAGATATAAATCTCACTGCAGCAGAATTGGTAATTTAGAAATATAAAATTTGGCACACACTTTCAATCTTTTTTCATTATGTGCCACATAGAGATTAGAAGAAATAGAGAGAGCATGTTTGCTTTCAAAATGGCACAACTTTCGAGATAACCTTAGAAGTGTGTCATAAAATTCTCAAGCGTTTCTCGGTTCGTCCCACTGCAATTGTTGCTTAAAACATTTATAAATGTATATGTATTTAAAACAATAAATTTCTTCGTCTTTAAAAACCCAAAATTAATATCCCGTCCAACAACGCCGGCAAAAGACAAAAGTTAAGTTGTATTTGGTATATATCTGTCTATTTTCTGCATGTCAGGTACCAAACTGACGACAGAGACAGGCGCCAAAATTTAAAATAAAATAAGAGCATGATAAAGAGATATGGTTGAATAAATTTAAATCCTAAAAATTTTTTGGAACGTAAATTTAGAAGTTAGAACATTTACTTTTTTAAATATTAATATTTGGATTTACTTCTAGCAATATTGAAAGAAATAAATAAATAAGAGAACTTGTGTGGTACACCCTCTCCATATAGTCATCTCAGTGATGTGCCCCTAAAGATGAAATCTGTGATGTTATCTGCTATATCAGTTTTGATTTGGGGCAGATAAATAAATGGGCTAGGGCAAAACCTTCCAAACTACAAGCCATGCACAAGAAGAAGAGCGATAACATTGAACTCTTTTTTATGAATGCTTTAACACGTTCACGCCGGCGCGTACCACCGGTGGTACACGCGAGAACTTTAAGAGAAAATTACATGATAAACTAAATACAATATGAGAAAGCTCTCTTACTAATAAAGTGCCGGCGTGAACGTGTTAAGATAGCGGAAATTGGGCTTATATACTTCGTCAGCGTATGTAAGAATGAATTATATACTTCTTCTTTGTCTTCGCGTCGTTTTGGATAACACATTGATACCATTTTCAAGATGTGTATCTTCCCAAGTCAAATTAGAGTTGAAAATGACTCCTGAGTGGTTTTCAACTCTAATTTCAGTCGGGAAGACCATGTAAACATTACCTCGAACAAAACTTTCGGAACTCTTAGGCAATGGTGGACGTCTTGCAGAGATTTGTCTATTGCAATTACAAGACATTTAGTTTTAACGACAATTATGCCCTTTCCCTTTATAAACTATTGTGATTGTCTTTTTTCATATATGGACTCGATAGCTTTTGTAAAAATTCAGAGGACCTTCGATACTTGGATCCGCTTTGATCTTCATCTAAGTCATTTTGATCACGTCATCATGTTGTAGTAGCAATTATTCTTGGTATGACATTATGTCAGCATTTTGTTTTTGACTTCGGAAAGTATGTTCATATGTATAAGATAACTGTCTATACGACCTGATAACGTTTTTGAACTTCAGAGCGCCAATTTAAAGAATTTTTCTTATTATTATTTAGCATGTAAAATTCTGTTAATTTATCATACAGGGCGTCCGGTAATTAATTGATATGCGGTATACCAATCGATTCCTAGTATAAACTAAATCTATCTAGGGGTGATTTCGTTTACATGGATTATAAATTTGTCATAAATCAAAACGCCGCACCTTTTGAAGGGAAGCACAAATCTTTTTGAATTTAAAAATCCTAAGTTTACCCATCAATCTAAGCCGCAGTCGCCCTGCTTCCATTTTTAAAACATTCTAAGCCCTAAGTTGTTATTAGATAAATATTTTTTTTAAATAACAAAAAAAATGAACATGACAAATTTATGACGAAAATAATGAAACTTATTAATAAATCGTAATTTATATTGGAAATAAGGTACTTTCCTATTAATTCCAAGTTCCATGTGGTGCTGATGCTCCGTCCTGACAATTCCTGAAAGTCCTGGTTTACTGGGAAGGCGATTTCTCACAATCTTGACTAGGATTTTTTGTTGTTGTTGTTTTCTTTTTGGAAAGCTTTCTTGACACTTAATTTTTATAACTTTTATCATACTTTTATATTTTTCTTCGAGGCTAGTTCTCGTTTTAACACCCCGCTAATCAAAGGAGGAAGAGGACTCCACCGGCCAAAAAATACATGGTATCCCTTTTTTTCCTTTTCCAAAGCCTTCGAACATGGACATTATGCATAGTAATGAACATTCGAGTTTAAATCCGTCAAGTGCTGCAAAAGTCTATTAAACTTCCTTACATATTACCATTAGGCAAGCACAATTTCTATTTAATGGATTAAACAAAATTTTATTAGTTACAAATTGCTTTAATTATTTATGATCATCATGTGACTATTGAAATGAATATTTTTTGTTTTTTTTCTAATTAGGCTTACTTAAGATTTTTGTTTTCTTAATTAATTAGAATTTAGGACTTTTTATAGCTTAAGTTACTATTTCCAGAACACAGCAGCATACGTTACACTTGAAGTGTCCTGATCAACGTTAGTTTGGAGTACCCCTCATCGCGCTAAAATTACTTCCTACCCCTCAAATGGAGTTCTAAGATTTCATATTTTTTCATATTATAAAATCCTTATAACTCCTCACAAGTACATCACAGAATAACGACCAAGGCTTCATTTGGAAGTGGACACTTTTCTTACCTTAGTTGACCAAAACGGTTGTGTCCTTGGAAAGATTTTCGAGGTCAAAGTTGAAAAATATGAATTTTGTGATTATTTTGTTTCTCACTCTGTACTTTCTAAGGGATTTTCAAGATAGCAAAAATTTTGATTGTATTTTTATCAATCTCCTTATAACGTGTGCTAAAAACAGTACAAATGCTAGCAATTTTGCAACAAGAGGGAATAGAGAAGTGGCCATAGAATGTGACCCCAATCAAGTTCATGAGGTGCACAGATAAAAAGTCCTAGGGTAATTCATAAGAATACACTAAAAAATGTAAAGGTACTGATGTCTGAGTAGGATTGGGATTCATCTCTCCTCCTGTAAAATTTGCTGCTTTACTTGACATTACCTATCACTGACGTTTTAATATAAAATGGACGGAGTGTCATATTTAAAATTTGAAACAATTTTTGGGCAGTAGAAAAACCTATTATTACCTGTGTACGCGTTACGTTACGTGTTTTACGTAAAATCGATAAAAGTATTTAATTCAATTATCAATAAAAATATATTTTTAAAAATTTGGTACGCATTATAAATTACTTAAATCGTTCAAAAAACACTACAACTTAGCAAAATCGAAATTCTTTCTCACTGGTACAAAGAAATTTTTGAGGATACAAAGGATAGATATATAAAACAATACATCTATCTATTTTTTTCACCATAGATTTAAAGGAAAAAAATATCAGTTGAGTTCCATATTTTGAGTTTAAGGGAGAGAGTTATATTTTGAAGCAATATTAGTATGAATATGTAGTATGCGTTTCCGTTTCAGGTTGTGAATATTAGCCCTGAAGGACACCCAACCCCTGAGCTCCATAGAGTCAATTTTATTGTTCAAGAGCTGATGAATGAAAATTATGTTGGCAATACTGCGTCGCTTCTCCAGGGAGGCCAGGCCAATGAGATTTTGCCGCTTATGATAAAAGGCGGGAGAATCAAACGATCGTCCCAAGCCAGATCTCTGAGCACAAATCTAATGGATTTGCGCTGAACTGACTTGATGCGGGCGACGTGCACGGTATTCCATACCTGAGACGCGTGCTCAAGCAGTGGTCTGACGAACGAGCTGTATAATGTTAATGAAACCTGACGGTTAGAGAGCTTCTTAGACCAGCGCAAAATAAAACCAAGCATGGAATTACCCTTGCAAACCGTGTGGTTAATATGGGAAAGAAATCAAGCTTTCAGTCAAGTCTAACGCCAAGGTCGATAACACACTGCACGCGAGGGATGCTGGCCGTGGCAAATGTGTAGTCATAGCTGATAGTATTACGACTCCTAAAGAATGACATAACCTCACACTTATTTATGTTGAGCTCCAAGTTATTGTGACCACACCAAGAATGGAAAACATTCAAGTTCTCCTGGATGTCTCAAAGGATGCACGACATCGTTAATAGAAAGTACAAAAATAAGAGGGCCAAGATGACTACCTTGGGGCATTCCAGACGTAGCCTCTATGATTCTAGACAGAATATCGCGAAAGAGTACCTGATATCACCTATCAGACAGATACGACTGAACCCATCTCAATTTATATTATGACGTCTATGTTCCCTATCCATCAGCTTAAATACCGCCATTTTACTACCAAATACCCTGGTACCATTTTTAATTCTCAAATTTCAGGAAAGCTACTTCGGACTAGTATTAGATAAGTTCGATAGAAAAACATAATCGCTTTTGTTTGGGTAAAACTTGAAGCGATAGAGACATTTGTGGGCCCAGAATCAGTGGTCAAAAACTTTTTCGTAATAGACAGGCCAGGGATAAACCTGGCCAAACTCACATCCTAGAGGGCTGTCAAGAACACAAGAGGACTATGGAATATTGGTCTATAAGCAATTAAAAGGCCACGCTCCTAAAGGACTTAACAACCGAGCGCTGCTCTTTAACGAGACATGTGGAGAACCAGAGCAGAAGGAGATTCAACCTACAGACTATGTTTTAAGGATGAAGAAAATCCACTTTATATTTGCGACGACTGCTCAACTTTGCACGGAAGCCATTTATGTGCAGTGGCTCAAACGAATAATCGGACAAGGTTAACACTTTAGTAAAGCACAAGATATATGGAGAATGAATAACACGATTTTGTTGATATATAGCTCATTTTTAGGGTTCCGTACCCAAAGGGTCAAAAACGGGACCCTATTACTAAGGCTCCGCTGTCCGTCCGTCCGTCCGTCCGTCTGTCACCAGGCTGTATCTCATGAACCGTGATAGTTAGACAGTTGAAATTTTCACAGATGATGTATTTCTGTTGCCGCTATAACAACAAATACTAAAAAATAGAATAAAATAAATATTTAAGGGGGCTCCCATACAACAAACGTGATTTTTTTGCTCGTTTTTGCTCGATATTGATAACGGAAACAGGTAGACGCTTGAAATATTCACAGAATATTTAGTTATAT